>BQNB010118542.1:0-20972 GCA_026074375.1 Tanacetum coccineum | reverse complement strand
GTACGACATTCCAATTTGTCTTTTCTCAACAATAGTAATGCAAGAAACAAAACTACAATATTAGTTATTAAAGGGTGCTACTATTGGTATTATGACTCATAAAAAGTACAGATGTTTCACAGTTTTTTTATCAGTTTTTGTTTCGTATTTTTTAACAGTTTAATACCAAATCAAAAAACACAAAAAAATATAAAGGAGATACGAATGATATTTTAGAAGGCCACGTATAACGTGACCCCCTTATTAAAATCAACTTTTGATCAACCTACTACTATTTTTTCTGGAAGCTACACGTGATAGTGATCATCTTTGCTTCTGCACTTATATACCAACTCGGTTTAGCTTTCATTGTTTGGCCAAAAAAAAAACATAAGTTCCCATATTGTACATGATACTTTTATTGTGAAGCAAACTAATCAAATTAGATGCTATTCAAGCTTTATGTTGTTTATAAACTCATAAGTTCTTTGAATGTTTATTTATAGGAGAAACTGAAATAGATGTGTTCTTAAAACATGCAAAAAGAATGATGCACTTCTTTTATGTTATGAACGATTTCAAATAGAGTTGTTATTCGGGTTAACCTGATCCGAATAAGGCTTGTTCGTGTCAGGTTAACCGGGTTTTAGATAGAAAAAAACCTTACCCGGTCAGTTCTAATGGATTGGATTATATGTGTGCGGGTTATTCAGATTCGGGTCAGTCGTGTTTTGATTTTTTTGACACCCCTGATCAATTGCAATACAACTCTCTAAAAGGATTATAGATGATACAAGATTAATGTAAGTTTAGCTCTTGGAGTACGTTGGGATTAAGGGCAATTCAAGTTCCACGTACGTAATATGAAGACGAATTATTTGGTCTAGCTACCAAAATGAATCATCGACCACTCTACCACCTTATTCATACATACACGTACCTTTCACATTTAAAAATACATAGTCTAGATTATTTAATCTGATGAAGAAAAATGGGATGTGTTTTGGAAAAATGGGAATGGTATGCAACACAGAAAGTCATTCTATGGCTCCAAAAGAAAAATGGTATGTTTGGCAGAAGCCTTATTGGGCTTATAAGGGCTTAGCTATTAAAATAAATCATTTTATACAATAAGCCTCGTTTGTCATGCGGGTTTATAGAAAGAATAATAAATCATAAATCTTCATAAGCCCAAGCTCATAAAGAAGGGCTTATAATTAGTCAAATTACCTAAATACCTTTCAAAATATAATGTATTATCACGTAAAAGCTGAAAATATATGTGAATTAAATTTTATGTACTTTTATGCGATTTTACATTAATAAGCTTCACCTCCAACTAATTCGCCAAACAGCTTTATAAAAATATAAGCTTCAACTTTCGACTTATAATATAAGCCCCAGCCCAAGCCTCAACCCAAGCCCCAGCCCCAGCCCCTTAACTAAAAGTCTAAATGAACAAATATTCAAATCCACATATATACTGAAGTTAAACTCATGTAAGCTTTTCGATCATATGTTCAAACAATTGTTATCGCAAGATCTTAAGCAACTTTTTGCGATTCTTACCTATTTAGTTTGACAAAAACTTTGACTCCGTTAATTTTTTTGGTCTAGTTTTCTGATTTTTCACGGTGTTCGCCTTTCTCAATAACACAACAACGTACTTGTAAATAACGTTCTGTTTACTGCAATATACTATCCCCGTCCCACATTAAGTGTCCAGGTTGACTTTTTCAAGTCTTTTTTCTTTAATTTTGACCTTAATTTTTTTTTTATGTTATATGATATTTGATGCAAAATATATGAATTGATAGAGTTTTGAATATATTTTTCATTAGTATAATTTTCATTAAGTATTATATAACACTAATACAAATATTTACGGTTAAAGTTGATGAAAAAGACTTAAAAAGTCAATATGGACACTTAATATGAGACGGAGAGAGTAATCGTTTAATTGGTAAAAGAGACCGACACCCAAGGTATAATTAAATACTACACTACACTAATTGCTTTATAATGTACAACGAGGTTTTTACTCCGTGCTCCGCATCGGAACGTGAGGTTTTACGTGAAAGACTAACTTTGCAACAGAACGATAACCCGAAGACTATTTTCGTATAATGACTAACTTTGCAAAGAATCGATAACTCCAAGGACTATTTTCTTAAATTGTTTTTGGAATTTTTTACGAAAATAGTCCTTCGGTTAGCGTTCCGTTGTATATTAAGGACAAACTTTGCAACGGACCGATAACCTCGAAAACTATTTCCGTATGGTACGGTTTTATAATTTTATTTAAAAAAAATAAATACTAAACTTCAACTTTTTTTATATAATCGTGCGTATATCAGAAGCAATGCAACATTGAGCTCGTTTTGTTCGTAATTCGAAGATCTTTCCAGTGACATATTTTTTACGAATGAATCGATAGATATACGTTAAATATTTGAAAAATAAAGTATGTTATATAAAAAAGTTGTAAATAGGTAAAAGTTCAAGTTCTTTTTAGTAACTTAACGCATAGTTTTTAATGTACGTTTTATAAGTTTTTTTTAATATTAAACTTCCGTTAAAAAACGTGTACTGTTTTTTTTAATTATAAATTTATATTAAAGGGCACGCATGTTAAGGCGTACTGCCCTTTAATATAAAGTTATAATAATGACACATTAAAATTTTGTATTAAAGTGATTGTTACAAACTTACACAATACAAATTTATGCTTAATTGTGTCATAAACATTCAATTTTTTACTAAACTCAAATAAATATAATTATGATATTATAACATTTATTAAAAGCCAGCACTTGGCATTTAATGCGCTTTTAATGACTCCGGGTCAAACCTGCCGGAACCACTTAACCCGGTACAAACCCGTCGGAATAACCGCCGGAACCCGTCGGCTTAACCCGTCCCGACCCTGGTATCATTTAAAACCCGATATTAAACACGTGTATGCTTTAATGGGGTACGTGTCCCTCCATTTCTCTCTTATTTAGATATCTAGATCTATCTTTCTCTCTTATTCAGATAGATTGATCTTTTCCCTCTCTCTCATGCCACCGATTGTAAAAGTATTACGATGACGGTACGATGGTTGACTTCTATGGTTGCTGCATCGTTTTGTGATCGGTGTGTGGTGATGGTGATTATGGTTGGTATCGTTGGGTATTTTGTGATGATTAATTTTTGGTGGTTTTCGATTAAAGAAGGTAATGTTTTCAAACTTTGTGTTATTTTCCGTTGTCGAATATCACCTAAGCTAACGCTGTTTGCCACCATGGGGGTGTTTGATTCCCTTTTTTTCGTGCATAAGTTGCGTATCAACTGTGTGAGAGATGTGTTCATAAGCCATATATAGGCTGTGGTTGCTCACTATGTTTTTTATGGCTTGAGCACATTTGTGATGTGAGTTATTGGTCATGGTGAGTGGAAGCAATGTGTACCTTGGCGGGCCAACACCACGAGAGTGGTGTTTGCAGCCATGGTGCGCGATGAATCTATTGTGGGCGATAAAGACACCACTGCGTTTGTGTCTTTATTATTTTGCAATTACCATAGTTTATTGGATCGTGGAGGGTGAAATCGACCCGTATCTTGGCAAGGCAGCACGACTTCGTGCTTGCAGCTATGGCAGGTCGCATACCATATTATCCCACCCCGCACTCGCAAGTCTGAGCCGTACGTTTTGACAATGGTGTTCTGCGCCTCCCGTGTCACGAGCGTAGTATTTGGAATTGTAGTTGATTTGCTAAAGTCTCTTTGATGCCACCGATCACTTCGTTGCCGCCGTTTATGGTGTGTGGCGTTGTTGGTCGGTTTGTGGCGATGAGCGGTGTTTGCTTTCTCTTAATGCATATGTGTGGTAAATAGCAGTGTTGTAAATATCGCTCGGCGGTACCTCGGCGGTCGACCACCTTTAAGCGATAAATCGGTCTTGGCGGCGATTTATCGGTTTCTTGGCGGAGACCCTTAATTATAAGGGAATTTATTTAAAAATAATAATTTACATATTTTTATAAAATTTATTAGTCTTTTTTATATTTTTTAGTTATATATATGTTAGTAGAAATTTATATTATGCGTAATTTTGGTTAAGTTTTAACTAAAGCCCACTTAATTTTATGTTGGGCCAGTTAGTGGGCTAAACAAATGATATTTTCTACTTAATATAGTCTTTCTATGAAAATTAAAGGCCCAAGCACATAAAAACTTTAGCCCAATACACCTTTACCCTAAATTTAACCTACTCTTTTATACATACGCCTACAACAGCCACTTCTTCTTCTTCTTAATGATAAAACACCACTTCTTCTTCTTCATAAACCCTGCAACAGCCATATGTCGACCCATTTATAAATCATCACACACAAATACCGCCCCCCTTTCTTCTCCTTCATCTTCTCCCTCCCTTTCTGCAACTTATTCATCGGAAAACATCACAAAAACCAGAAAATCATCGACCAAAAATCCGCAGATCTGTTGACCGCCGTTGACCTAGGCGGCCGAATTTGACCGCCAAGCACCGATTTTGACCGATATTGACCAAAACCGATTTTTTGTCCGATTAGTGAAAAAACGTATCGGTTGACCCCCGATAAGCGATATATCAGTGATATATCGGCCGCCAAGGCCGATATTTACAACACTGTTTATGATTATTTATTCATCAACTTTTTCATATGCACATGCTCGAGTCAATACTGCCCATTATTATAAAAAAGTTAAACGGTTATAAAAACTTATTTTTGGGTTAGTTAATGTACAAAATATTTTCAGGAGGAGTCTTGGTATTCGTTAAATAGATTAAGTTAAGAGGGTGTTTGGGATTGTGCTATGGAACTTACTTTCTGATTAGTGAGTTTACAAAGCAAATAGTCGGAAACACTTTTTGGTAAACCATTGCAAAGAAGTGTTTATCTGCTATTTTTTGAGAGAAAACTCAGTTTTAACACACAAGAGTGACAGTTAATGTGTATCTTTTAGATGGTTTGTATTTTATTAGAATGCGGCATTAATAAAACAAGACGATAGATAATTAGGTTTTGATTTATTGTTGTATAGCAAGTGAAGAGAAAGCTTAGAACATCCTACAATGAAGTTCCATCTGATGAGTGAGGAACATTTGCTAATACTACTAAGCATAATAGTCCTCTTCATACTTCCGTGTCTGCCAAACGGGGAACGGTAAATGGATGTTTGGAATGTGGAAAGAACAAGTCTACTCCTCATGTTGTTTCAAATACCAGTGAGGCATAAGAAGTCTTCTCCCCGTATATATCCATGGTAATTTCGCATCCTATATCTTTTTTGTTATTCTTCGTTTCGTTTCTTTATAAAATCTGGGCTTTTATTTTTGCTTCTTTATTTTTTATAAACCCTCATGTCTTTTCTTGGTAACTTGCATACACGTTAAATTACTATGACTGTGCATTGCATGATTAGTATCATGTGTGATGTTTTATTAATGGATGTACATTATATGGTTATGTATTACGTGTTTGTCGTATTATGATGTACGGTTTATTGTCTTTTATTATTGATGGTTGTTATATTGATAAATATATAATTATATATCTTATGAGTTTGCATATACACTGATGTTTAGAGATGATTTGTTTTTCTTAATGTTCTTGATGCCTACAACGTAGGTGCTGCTTTGAATATGGGCAAAGGCTGGTGAGACAACAAAAAAGGCAAGAATGTGCTCATTGTCTTAAGTTGTTGACGAGGATGCCTGATGGCAATAACAGTTAAGTTTGTTTCCTTAATTATCATGAATTTTATAAGCTTAGCTTTGTATTATGTTAAATGACGGATCAATAATGTACTATATTAAGATTTTGCATAAAGACTTTTTTAAATTATTATAAAACAAGAATTTAATATTTCTTATACTTCTAAAAGTAACATTCAATTAACTTTGCATACAGTTGTTTGCTTAATAAGAAGGTAACACAAGTTGCCGTGGAACAGAGACCAACAACTCTAACTGAATATAAACTGCAAAATTCAAGGTTCAAAATAGATACTTATAAGGTATAATGTATACTTATTTGTTTTACTAAGTATGATGTCTATTCATAACAGTGGCTATGATTATAGACGTTGCTTTTACTAGATAGATGTGATGATAAATTTACCAAGAATTAAATCAAAAAATGTCATCAAAACCAAACCTATTTGTTATAGCAAAAATATTACCAATTCAGGACAATCCCCCAACACACCCACTAACTATCGGAAAGTAAAACTCACATATTTTAATCAATGATAATCCATAGCAAAATTCTTTAGAAGAAACCCCGTGCGTGCACGGGTATTATAACTAGTATAAAACATATAAATAGCAAAAATCCAGTCCTTGACTTTTATTCCAAGCCTTATGCAACTTCTTTTTTGGCCACAAATAACCCCTGAAACAACTAATCAAGCCATGAGAACATATATAAAACTTAAACTATAATAACATAGAATTTAATAGCCATTCCCAGTACTCCATTTCAACCAAACACCCCCTTAATGTTGCTTCCCTTAAGTATGGTTATTGTAGACAACAACTGATCTTTTAATAAAAAGATGAAAGAAATAATAGTGATGATTGCTGAAACGACTTTCCAACAGCGGGAAGGTGGTGGAGGTGGAGGCGTTGGGGGTGGAGGCGGTGAGGGTGGAGGCGGTGGGGGTGGAGGCGGTGGGGGTGGAGGTGGAGGCGGTGGAGGCGAAGGTGGATGCAGTTGGGGTGGAGGTGGAGGTGGTGGAGGCGGAGGCGGGAACATCTCCGTATAAAATGCAAAATATATAATACTATGGAAAACTAAAGGCGAATACACTTTTTTTTGCAAAACAAGTCAAATTATATAATACATGAAAACGTGTTTCGACCATTAGAAAGCGCGTAAAAAAATGAATCACACAAACAAAAATTACACCGCGTATGAATAATACCGTGTATTGTTGTGATTGAAGTAAAACGTTTTTGGTAGTTTAATCAAAATGTTTGTAAAAAAATATTAAATTGAAATTTAGTTTTAAGGAAAATAAAGATAAGATATAGTTAAAGATATACTATAAGGTGTGTATACTTACTAGAGAAATGCAGCACCTAAACAAAGTCATCGATATCAAAGTGGTTCGAATCTATCAAAGATCTATTTTCGTTATTTGGTTTTAAAAAGACACATATGGTCATTCGTTAAGTTGCTAGGAATTTTTTAAAGAAATAAAATAAGAAAAGCACAAAAGATGAAGTATTAACGATGAGTTTAGTTTTACTCTTTTTAATTTGGAAGAAAAACAAAAGGAAAAAAAAATACTTTCCTATAATTGAAGATATTTATAACTATACTAAAAGTTACTAATTGTTATCTAATATTTTATTCTAAAAATATTTTTTTAATATAAATCCATAGTTAGCCCAATATAATCCATAGTCACCCTAATATGTAGTCCATGTTTGGGTTCGCGGGTCGTCGGGTTTGCGTTATTTTATTTTTTAATTGGTTTTAACATATTTTTATTTGGTCCATCAAAGATTGACTAAGCACGTCATAACTATTTTTCACGTATATACATAGCAAGTCGTTATGTATTAACGACATCGACCCCCGTTATCTAGGGACTGAATTCGCAATTTGACCTAAGTACAGGGACGAACGGTATAATTTACCTAATAAACTATATTTGCATGTAATATTTTTCATTTCTATATTAAAAAACGATTTTTATTGAAACTGAATTCAAAAAAGCCTTCACGCGTCACACTTTATCACGCCTTATCACGTTTTTTCATTCCTCATCTCACGTCAAGCCTTAAGCATAAGCCTTGGTCTATCGGCGTCATGGCGCGCCTTTTAGAACCTTGCCTAAGACTACGAAACAACCAAAAATGTTAACGGTCGCTAAACTCATCATTTTCACGTCAGTGTCACATTACCATCCAACACACTACTAAACAAATGATCACCAAACATTTTTTTTAAAGTTATATTCTTATTTTACATTAAACTTTTAAAATATAGTTTTATAAAATAACATTTTGAAAAATTGAGTAAAAAAACAAATTTATAAAATAAAGCTTTAAAAAAATTATATGAAATGACACACACACTCCAATGTCTTCACACAAACACATGTATACAATTTCCTTTTTTATATATAAAATGCCCAAGAGTCAAAAATTATATGAGTAGTCTTTGATGTGTTTGTTTGTGCATAACGCCTCGTGGTATGCACCACCAAACCACAACCCGAAACCCACCACCATGCGCAGTGGTGGGCAAGTGTAAAGGGGGACAACGCGTGGTTGGTCACCAAGTGATTTGGTAGCCATTACACTTGGTCGAATAATAGAGTACTACTTTTAGCTTTTAAGCAATTGACAAAAGCTATTTATAATATATTAATGGGTAAGCATACTTGATTAAATTTAACAAGCATACCTACATGGCTGCATGGTTCCATACATGATACATGTATAAAGTCTTAAAAAAGGTGTACCACACTGATACTCTGTTCAAGGAATAGAATCTACCTAATAATTAGCTAATATCTGTTATGAATCAAGTAAGCCCAAGACAAATGCAACCCAGGTTCAATCCTGTAAGTGGTATCATTTTGTTTTGCGATTGAAAGAGTTTACTACAAGTTGTATCGTTAAGAGAAAAGCTCCATAAGAAACATGATCAAAAAAAAAAAAAAAACTGTTTCATCTCGTCCATCCATTTTATTTCCATCAAATGGTTTATATTAATTCTTATTTTATGTAATTAAAATAACTCCATCTTTATACTATTTTTTAAAAATTAAATATCTCACAAACCGTTAATCGTTACGCAAAAGAAATATACCATCGCGACGAGAATTAAATCATCTTTCTATAGAGGGGCACTTCTATATACTTTCGACGAACTTTTTTTTCGATTTTTTTTTCAGTCACGTCTGAAAAAATAACATGTGATTTCATAAAATCACATGTGATTGTGATACAAATCACATGTGATTTTTTCAGACGTGATTGAAAAAAAAATTCGAAAAAAGAGTTCGTCGAAAGTATATAGAAGTGCACTCTATAGAAAGATAAAAAAATACTCGTCGCGATACTTTCGACGATCTTTTTTCCCATTTTTTTTCAATCACGTCTGAAAAAATCACATGTGATTTGTATCACAATCACATGTGATTTCTTAAAATCACATGTGATTTTTTCAGACGTGATTGAAAAAAAAAATTGAAAAAAAGTTCGTCAAAAGTATATAGAAGTGCCCCTCTATAGAAAGATAAAAAAAATACTCGTCGCGATGATGTATTTTTGTTCGTTTAACGATTTATCGTTTGCTAGATATTTGAGTTTTAAGAAAAAGGAGGGAAAATGGGTTTTTTTATTATGATGAAAAAATGAGTGATTAGGATTCACCCATTTGTTTTTTAAGATGGACATGTTCTTTATGGATCTCACCTCGTATCGTTAATTATAAAATGTAGAGCACATATACAATCTCAAATTTCTCATTAGCGTTTCACTACAACCATTAATAAGTAATCCAATTTCTTTTTTAAAAACGTACTCAAAAAGTTTTCAGATCTAAGCACTAAAAAGCCAATGCCTTAAAAGTATTTTAATGAAAATATAGTTAATGAATTTTCTTAGCATTTTATAAAGGTTGCGGCAAATCCAATTATATATAGGGTTTTTCTAACATGTGCCCCAAAGGCACATGTTAAGGTGGGGACATCAGACTGTGTGTCACAGCCTGATTGGCCAGCAGTTATTTGTAGGGCCTGATAATGATTAATAACAATAACTGTTGGCCAATCAGGCTGTGACACACAGTCTGTGTTCCCACCTTAACATGTGCCCCTAAGGCACATGTTAGAAAAACCCATATGATAATTATGGAGTTTAATATTATAGAAAGATGTTTAATGTATTCTTTTAATTATTTTTGTTTGTTGTTTGATTTATATATATTAGGCATCTTGATTCATAGGATGCACGTGTCTTATCTAACAATAAAAAAATCAAAATTAATGTTTGTTTTAATACATATATATAAAGTCAAAGTATTGCAAAAACCCAATTACTAAAGTTATATATAGGCATGTCTATGGTTCAAAATTTATACAAAAAGTGTTAGGTTTAAAGAAAGGGATCAAATAAAAAGTGATCGCTTTTATAAAAGAGCATTTATACTTATTCTCACACAGGAGATTTAAAGTTAAATCTAACCATTCATTTCATGAAAAATATATTGAACTTCTCTTTTTCTCATTTTCTACCAATCACTTTTTAAAATGCGTCAATCAAATTCTTAGATACAAATTTAAGTTCATGTTTTAGACATACAAATTTTTTTTCTTTATAAAATGTCTAGTAAGACATCCTAATAAAACACATATCCTTCTTTTATCTCTTGTTTTTTCCTTTCTCTCTCCTCTCTTTTTATCTTCCTTCTGTTTTTTTAGGCAACCAAGTAGGTCATTTTAATTTATTTAATAATGATTTAATACTTCAATTTAAAATTTAATTACTTTAATTCGTGATTAATTAAATCAATACAAAATGTATTTTTTTTTCAATTCAGGATATAACAAGGTTTAATATTTGCGTTTCGCTGCGGGGAGTTTGCGTAATGTGTCGGATTACGGTTATTTGATACTTGTTGTGACCCACTGAATAACGACTTGCTATGTATATACGTGAAAAATAGTTATGACGTGCTTAGTCAATCTTTGATGGACCAAATAAAAATATGTTAAAACCAATTAAAAAATAAAATAGCGCAAACCCGACCGACCCGCGAACCCAAACATGGACTGCATATTAGGGTGAATATAGATTATATTGGGCTAACTATGGATTTATATTAAAAAAAATTAGAATAAAATATTAGATAACAATTAGTAACTTTTAGTATAGTTATAAATATCTTCAATTATAGGTAAGTATTTTTTTCCTCTTGTTTTTCTTCCAAATTAAAAAGAGAAACTAAACTCATCGTTAATACTTCATCTTTTGTGGTTTTCTTATTTTATTTCTTTCAAATTTTTTTAGCAAATTAATGAATGACCATATGTGTCTTTTTAAAACCAAATAACGAATCTAGATCTTTGATAGATTCAGACCACTTTGATATCGAAGACTTGTTCAGACCACTTTGATATCTTTAACTATATCTTATCTTTATTTTCCTTAAACCTAAATTTCAATTTAATAGTTTTTTACAAACATTTTGATTAAACTACCAAAAACGTTTTACTTCAATCACAACAATACGCGGTATTATTCATATGCGGTGTAATTTTTGTTTGTGTGATTCATTTTTTACGCGCTTTGTTACGGTCAAAACACGTTTTCATGTATTATATAATTTGACTTGTTTTGCAAAAAAAAAGTGTATTCGCCTTTAGTTTTCCATAGTATTATATATTTTGCATTTTATACGGAGATGTTCCCGCCTCCGCCTCCACCACCTCCACCTCCACCCCAACCGCATCCACCTTCGCCTCCACCTCCACCTCCACCCCCACCGCCTCCACCCCCACCGCCTCCACCCCCACCGCCTCCACCTCCACCACCTTCCCGCTGTTGGAAAGTCATTTCAGCAATCATCACTATTATTTCTTTCATCTTTTTATTAAAAGATCAGTTGTTGTCTGCAATAACCATACTTAAGGGAAGCAACATTAAGGGGGTGTTTAGTTGAAATGGAGTACTAGGAATGACTATTAAATTCTATATTATTACAGTTTAAATTTTATATATGTTCTCATGGCATGATTAGTTGTTTCAGGGGCTATTTGTGGCCAAAAGAGAAGTTGCATAAGGCTTGGAATAAAAGTCAGGGACTAGATTTTTGCTATTTCTAAGTTTTATATTTTTTTTAACGTATGCTTATAGGTTTTATCTTTTTTATTTTGATTATTCTTAAATTCAGAGACGTAAAGGAGCATGGGCACGCAATTTTAGATCTGAAAAAATTTAGGTTATTATATTTTTTAAATCACTATACGTGATTAATAATAATTTTACCCTTAAGCATTGCTTGAAATCTATTCAGAAGTCTTAATTTGACTTTGAAAATGAGTAATGACTTTAAAAGACTACTCGTATAATTCAAGAATATTGTGTTGTAAGTTATACTCAAATTGACTTAAAAAGCAAAGAATGCAAGAATGTATAGGTTACACGCAGATTTAATTACTAAAAAAAACTCCTAAAATGTATTAAAAACTTTCATCAATAGTTTTTGAGATAGAAAATATTATAAAGGAATGATGTACTGAGTGTACTTCATTCCGTGTTGGCAGTCTAGGTAAGCCCTGTAGGATGTTCATATCTCAAACCTTTTATATTAAAAAATTCTTTGTCTTTCCTGTTGAGATATCTTACAGAGCTAATTAATCACCTCCAATTTTTATAAGTGAGCAGAAGTAAAACCATATGTACTCAAGTAACCATATATCTCTTGTACATTGTAAGCAAGTCACTTGCGAAGAGCTAGTGCAGTCCCACAAACGAAGAGTATAATTTTTTCTTACTACGTGAGCATTTGTGCAAAATATATATGATAAAACTGAATCATTTTAACTTTTATAAACCTGTTGGACTTTCACTAATAAAAGTTAGGCATTAGAAACAGGAACACAAAACTAATGACTTATTGTTATGATAAAATTGCATCATTTAACTTGTCCGTTTCGGCTCTCAATAAATTACAAACAAAACTAAAATCATGTAACCTATATAAGAAAGATGAAGCAAAGAATAACAGAACCTAATCTTGTAGTAAATCACTCAAAAACCAATGACATCACTTTCTAAAGAAGATGTCTAATGATTCTGAAGTTCCTTTAAACAAATTTAAGATATAATTTCCACAATCATCAGCTGCGTATTGGATACTAACCTATCACTTATGTTATTAGCATGTCTACCATTTAAAGTTCGATAAGCTTTAATCGCCTAATGTGATAGTAATCCTCGAATCATCCGTTAATCGAATATTCGGTATTGACCATCTAGTTTGACTCTTTTACATGTCTTGAAAAGCAATGTGAACTAATGTTTATAGGTTACCTTATATTTGTTTTTCGAGAGGGGGGTGATTCGTCTGATATTCTGTAGTAGCAAAATTAAGAAAATATCAATGGAGGAGGCTCGCAAGCTGGAGATTGAATTCAACGAAAAGGAAGTGTAGGAAGCAATTTGTGGTTGTGTGTGGGGGGGGGGGGATAAAGCCCCTGGTCCTGATGGTTTTAATTTTAAGTTCATCAAAAAATCATGGGAGGTTATTAAATTTTGGGAAAAAACAGAAATTTCGAGGGGATGTAATGCTTCTTTCGTTAGCATTATTCCTAAGGTGGCGAATCCTATAAGGCTTGGTGATTATCGTCCTATCAGCCTTATCGAATGTTACTACAAAATTGTTAGCGGGAAGAGGTAAACAAGTGGTGGGGAGTCTAGTGGGGGAAGTGCAAAATGCATTTATAAA
This sequence comes from Tanacetum coccineum, assembly GCA_026074375.1. Classification (NCBI taxonomy): domain Eukaryota; kingdom Viridiplantae; phylum Streptophyta; class Magnoliopsida; order Asterales; family Asteraceae; genus Tanacetum; species Tanacetum coccineum. The sequence goes on along the minus strand of BQNB010118542.1, from coordinate 7,494 downwards.
AGGAAGGTTCATTCTTGACGGGGTTCTTATAGCAAATGAGACAATGAAACTTTTGAAGAAAAAGAAAACATAGGGTTTAATTTTCAAAGTAGAAAAAGAAAACACAGGCATAAATTGGAGATTTTTATAAGATTTATTGAAAAGAATGAGGTTCGGGGAAAAATGGTGTAAATGGGTGGATTTTTGCCTTAGGTAGGCATCTATGTCCATTTTGGTCAACGGGTCTCCATTGGAGGAATTTGGTCTTGAAAGGGGGGGGGGGACAAGGCGATCCATTATCATCGTTCCTTTTTTATTTTGGTGGCGGAGGGGCTTAACGCAATTGTTTCCGAGGCGGTAGAGAAGGGTATTTTTAGAGGAGTTGTAGTAGGTGCAAATAAGGCCATTGTGTCTCACTTGCAATACGCGAATGATACTATATTTTTTGGAGAATGGAGTAAAGAGAATGCTAAATCTCTTATGTGCATCCTCAAATGCTTCGAGGAGGTATCTGGATTAAGGGTAAACTATAACAAGAGTAAGATTTATGGTGTCGGAGTCAGCGATGGGGATATGGCGGATATGGCGAGATGGATAGGGTGTGGCATTGGGGAATTTCCTTTCACATATTTGGGTTTACCAATCGGGGAGAACATGTGGTGGGTAAATGCTTGGGGTCCGGTAGTGGAGAAATTTAAAAATAATATAGCGGATTGGAAAGCCAAAATGATGTCTTTCGAGGGTCGTCTAACATTGGTTAAATTGGCTCTTGGTAGCTTGCCATTGTATTATTTCTCGATGTTTCGCGTGCCTTTGAGTGTTTTAAAAAATCTTGAGAGAATTAGAAAAAATTTCTTTTGGGGAGGGGTTGGGGAGGGTAAAAGAATTTCTTGGGTTAAATGGGATTCTATTCTTGCTTCTTTTAGGGAGGGGGGGGCTTAATATTAGGTCATTAAGGGCGAAAAATTTGGCTTTACTAGGAAAGTGGTGGTGGAGGTTTAGGAAAGAGGGTGGGAGCTTGTGGGTTAGGGTAATCAAAAGCATCCACGGGGATAATGGGGGGTTGGGCGATGTTAGGGCTTTGGGTGGGGTGGGTATGGGTAGCCGGTGGTATGGAGATTGATGGGATGGGGTTAGAGTTTTCTTCTTCTTGTCTTGGGGTTTTAGGTAACGGGAGGGATATTAGATTTTGGGTAGATAGGTGGGTTGATAATCGGAGGTTGTGTGATAGATTTCCTAGGTTATACCATTTGGATAGGAGGAAGGAGGGTTGTGTATGGGATAAGGGGTCGTGGGTTAATGATGTGTGGTTTTGGAAATTGGAATGGGTTAGAAGCATTAGGGGTAGAGTAAGTAGGGATTTTGAGGAGCTTTTATATGTTGTGCGAAATATTGTTGTTCGTTCTAATTGTAGGGATAAATGGAGGTGGGTGCTTAGAGAAGACGGTGACTTCACGGTCAAAGAGCTATCAAGATTGGTGCAGGATAAAATTCTTCACTTGGAAAGTGGAGGTCACGAGACGCTTTGGAATAAATTGGTGCCTAAGAAAGTAAACATCTTCGTATGGAGGGCGCTAAAAGGTAGAATTCCGGTTCGTGTGGAGCTAGATAGAAGAGGCATTGATTTGGACTCGGTTCTTTTCCCTTGTTGTAACAATGTTTTGGAAACTTGTGCTCATTGCTTGGTTACTTATGATTTAGCGATGAGTGTGTGGGATAAGATATTCAATTGGTGGAAAGTGGGGGGTGTTAATGCTTTCTTTATTGAAGAATTTTTTTCATCCAATGGAGGGGCTAATGTCCCCACCGTTCTATCTCGTGTATGGCAAGCGGTAATTTAGACTTCCGGCTATTTCATTTGGAAAGAAAGAAATGCGCGTGTGTTCCGTAAAAAAGTCTCAAGTACTAACAAGATTGTTCAAGATATCCAAATCAAAAGCTTCGAATGGATTGTGAGAAGATCAAACAAGTATAAAGAGTTAGATTGGCAACAATGGTTATGGGAGCCGCTCAAGATTCGGATACAGTAAGTTTGTACTTGATTGTTCGAGATATAACGTTTGCTGTAACTAATTCTGTAATGGCAGTTAGTTTCGTCCAGTTAACCAGTGTGTTCAGAGATATCACCGTGTTCACAGGATCTGCAATGCAAGTGTCTGCACATTGCTGTTATGGCATTGGTTGCTGCATTTATCAGTTTGATGCATTTATCTACACCTTGCTGATGGCAATTTATTTCTCTAGTTATTGTGTGTTCAGAGGATCTCTTGCTCAAGCATGTGCTGTCTAAGTGAGAATGTACTGTTCAAGTATATGGTTGCTCAATGTTCTGATATGATTTTTTGTGATAGGTAGAAAAGTCGATTTTTAGTTAGGTATGTTGTTTGGTTCCATTTTGTTCCTACCTGGTATAATATGCTCTAAAATATAACAGGTGGGACATGGGAATTTAGATGGTGTTTTAGTTTGTCATTGTAAGGTACTGACCCAATGTTTGGTCAGTTTGCTTCTTTTGTTTCTTAGGTCCCTTTCTTTTTAATTGTCTTGATTAGGATTTAAGTCTACGCTGAAAACAAAGAGCAAACGACTTTTGTCATTAAGATTTAAATATAAGGTAACCTATAAACATTAGTTAACGAATTTCCTTTTTGTTGCATTAAAGCTAACTATTATTTTACGTAAAAATAGACTACTAGAGTATTTAACAGAACATAAATTTAAAGACTTACCACTTCAATGACTTAACACAACTAAATGAAACAAAAACATAATAATTTCTACGGGTTTTGTATGAAGAAGATAGCATGGTTTAGCCTTATTTTGAACTGCAAGCCATGTGCATTTGCTGTCTACCAAACTTTGCTGTACCTACACCCATTCTTTCTCTGCTTGCAACCAAAATATAAATTGTAGTCAGTTTTGGAGGTTTTTCGGGTCTTATTACACGACTATGTATCAAATATGATTACCGATTACTTCTCTAACAATGTAACACCTTTGGATAACCACATATCACAGCATAGACAATAATGTCGTATTGATATGCAGGTCTTTTATAGATAAGGTGGTGCATGAAACATTTTTCTATCTTAATATGAACAACAAAGTAAGTTAATAGCCATTATATGTTCTTATGAATTAACAGAACAATAACAGAGACATGTCCCTTTTCTTTTGGCTTTATAAAATAGCCTTTATATGCTTTTAATGGGCTATAACCCAAAAGTGACATTCATTTCATGACTGTTTTATCTTGCTCTTTTTTATCACATTTAGATTCCGGATGAGTTTTCTCGTGTTATACAGTTCCAAGATTGGATTCATTTTGACGCGCTAAACCAGGTTGTGTGTGGTGGACCATGAAAAGTTGCAGTTGCAAAAAATAAAATATCATTCATATTCAATGACATGCAATTAAAATGAAAACATTAATAACTTTTCTAAGAACTAACATCAATTGTTCTGGTTTGGATTCTTTAGCTGATTCTTAAGGTCTTTTGTTAACGTTGACTTGGATCTCAGTGATACTTTCAACAGTTTTAAACCCTGATAAAAGATCGTTATTAGATATATTTGGTATGTACTTCAGGTTCAAGATCTACTTAAGGTTTTACCAAACCGACTCACAGTTGGCATACTGGAACAACTTTGTATTTGCAAGCAAACCTTGGTAACAGTAGTCACATCATTTTTTCCTTGAACTTGCAGGGATCAAAAGCAGGGGCACTTAGACCTTAAACCAAATGCTGCTTGATATATTAGAGGATTCACAAGAAAAACGTCGCCTCTATATAGTGGGCATAAGCTGTATCATGGAGATAAAATTTATGTACACAATATGATCGATGAAGTATATGATTTCAAGTGAATTCAGATTAACGGGTACCATTTTAACCCATTTATTATACTTGATTCATAACGAGTCAAAACATATAAAATAAGCTAATAATGGATATATGGAATTAACAATTTACAGACTTCAAAAAGTTTTGATGGGTGAATCTAACCCAGTCCAATATATTTAGATGTAAAAGTTATCCATTTTAACCCGTTACGTAACCACTCTATTTTTTCCACCTTTAAAATTGATATTTACCTACCAAAGAGAGTAGGTTACTTACCTCGTGTGGGAAGACTCATAGCTCTCTCCCAACCACCTTTGAGTCGAGACCAAATATTTGACATCTTTACGCACAGTTTCATAATTTTTATATGTTTTCCCACAAGAAACCAATCCATGCAGCACAAAAAGGTTCTATAAAGAAAGCACACACCCGGTAACCATACCACGAGCCATCCACTTGTTGTTTATTTTCTAAGAATCTTATGCCTTTCTCGATTGCAGCTTCTATTTCTTTCTGACGATGACCTGGATGCAAGTTTTTGAATACGTGAAACCCTTGAATTATGGAACCCCGTGTATTCAACATGCCTAGAAAAAAAACAAAGCAGGTCAGCGGTTAGCCAGACATGAACTTGTTTTCTAAATTGACCCGTTCGACCCACTAAATCTGTCTATTTTGCCACATGTGCTAAAAGTATAAGATCCTGAAATAGAACGAAAAAGTTGGCTTACTCTTTCTCGACCATGATGTCTGCAAATAGAAGGATTTAACATCTGTAAATATGGTTTCAGAACTGGTGGCTCCCAAATTGCAAAACCACGACTTTTAGGACCTCAAGTTTTCATGCTGTTATAGGATCCTTTCTCACCTTGGCAGTCCCCTTAATTCGTGCTGTAAAACAAATTAAAAATTATTATTCTATTTGAACTTCAAAGTATGCTGCCTTTTGTCTTCTTGATCTTTTTTATGAATCGAACTCAAGCTGACAACTTTCTTAGTTTACACAATCGAACATATTTTGACAACTTTCTTAGTTAAAAGAATCAATCTAAACTACTCATTGGCAATAACAAGTACTTTAAATTCACCTTTATGAATAGGGTGGTAATGACAACTTTCTGGTGTGCAACCTTTCCATATAAGGTGACTCGAGCGGCAATAACAATTACTTTGACTTCACCTTGCTTGCAATTTGAACCGGCCAGGGAACAATTCATATAGATCCTAGGTGATAGGTAGAAATTTACCAATAAGTGCAGACTGGTCGATTTTTAACGGATCACCTTTAAGAAAAAGCACATCAGAAAGTATGATACCACATTTTTTGTGCACATCAGAAAAAGCAACCCTAAACGACTATAACTGAAAACCCCCAATGTGAGTTGTTTAAAATTTGAAGGATAGTATAGCGTATGTTAAGCTACTCTTGTATATACTTGTGTGTGTATTGGGTGAAACAAATGACTCTTGTGTCCCTATTTAAAAATTTAGAGAATATTCACAAACACGGTATGTCGAGAACTATACTTATTCTAACTCCATAACTCAAGCTTAGACATCTTTATATCCATTCTAATCAGAGAACTTCACGCTTCAGCTACCTCAGAACCACCAAATCCCTTGATAAATATGGATTATCTCCTGAAAAGACATGTGTTGTATTTAATAGCTAAAGCTACCTCAGAACCACCAGTCCACTAATTACTCTCTAACCATCTTCCTTGCCAAGTTGCCATCTTTACTAATCAAATTTATGCTTTATTAAACCCTAATTTTTCCTCAAATTGAAAGAAAATTAACATAAAAACTACAAAGCCTTTTAGAATTAGAATATAACTAAAAGCCCTATATCAAATTTTAAACAAAATCAAGATATTAGACATTAAAAATCATACCTTTAGGCGATTGAAAGAGTTTTTGTTCCTTCATAGATAAATTATCTTCAGATTCACTGCAACAACAAATTGAAACAAATTTTCTTCAATTTATTTTAAAATCGTCAAATTTTCTTTTTAAGGTTCGACTTACAACAAATAAAACATGTGATGGAACTTGGATGTGTGGCTCAGTTTGGTTTTGTTTTAACCCCTAGATGCTTTGTACATTACCCCGCCTATGTAAAGTTTTCTTTTTTTATATTTCTCACACATCTATTTTTTTAATACAAATTTAAAATAAAAACCAATTTGCAAACACATTTGCCAAATAAAGAATTATTTAGGTTTTATTAATTGAATATCTTTAAAATAAATAAACAATATGTTAGCCTCAAAATAATGAGTCAGAAATGGAATCGCGGTCTTTAGTTAGAATATGTTGTAATAGGCTAAGTTACGGGTATCAGGCTCATTATGTCATTTAATATTACACGTGTATTGGGCTTAAGCCCAAACAAAACCCGAGCCCGGCCCAAGTCAAAACCCACGACCCATAAAGCCTTACTAAGGCCGGACCAAGTGGTAGTATAAATACCCTCTCCAAGGATGGAGAGGGTGTTGGTTCTCATTTGTATGATTTTACACTTGCAAGAATTCAACCATCTTATTTCTCTCTCTAGTTTCTCTCTCTACCTTCTTCTCTTTTCTTCTTTAGTAATTCGTGTATGGTTATGTAGTGAAATGATATCTTAGGTCCTAACAAGTGGTATCAAGAGCCTCGGGTGGGTTTAGTGTTTGTTGTTTTCGTGTTTTGCTTATACCGTAGCTTATTGATAAGCTTTTTAGGCTCGGCTTATTTTTGAAATAAGCTTCGTGACTAAAAGCTTGATACTCTCTTATATACAAATGATTTAGGATAAACTTGTGCTAAAAACAACCATTCAAAATAGTTTTTAGGGATTCAAAATGAATGTTTTTGTTTCTTGTTCAAAAACGTGAGCTTTTGAGTCTTTTCGAATCGTTTAGAGCTTATTTGTTGTTGTTTATAAACATTAAGTTGTACTTTCATTTATTTAGTGCTTATTAGAAGCTTATTCAAGCATCAAACAACGTTTTTGGATCAAAAAATCTGGGCTTAAAACTTGAAGATCGCGGTTTGTGTAAAACATTTGAAGACCGCGGTTTGTTACATTGGTAACCGCGGTTTTTGTAATTATCAACACCGCGGTTTGTGTCTTACAAGCCACCGCGGTTTGTGTACTTACAGGGATACTTTTGACAGCGGTTTATTACAATTCTAGGAAACAATATTCTGCCTAATTTTTTTTACTACTGTGGTTTGTGCTTTCTATACGTAGCGATTTATGACATTTTAAGTACCCGCAGATTGTGACAAAATTGGTCGCGGTTTATGTAATTGAATTGGTCGCGGTTGGGACAAGGACTTTGGTCGCGTTTTGTGTTTGATAAATCACCGCGGAATGTGTACAAACCCTCACCGCGGAATGTGTTAAGTTCGATAAAAAAAAACCAATTTCGGCCCAACCATTTTCGGTGGGAACAATTTCGATACTAAGTTAATCGGTTAACCACTTTTGATTCAAGAGGATTTTGATTAAGGACTTCTAATTTCACATTGGACTTAAAAGACATCAATAATACTTTCACGGTTTCGTCTTGATTTAGTAAAATCCTGTAAAAGTCACTTCTTTTCTCGGTTTAAATCATAGACTTGTAAAATCCCGTGCAATTATATTGAATTCTCATAACCACAACTACAATCACGTTACCTG
>BQNB010118541.1:0-20972 GCA_026074375.1 Tanacetum coccineum | reverse complement strand
AAGAAGACACAATCATATTGGCTAAACTTTTTAGTGAGTATGAAGAAGTAGGTATTCATTATTTCTTGACACTAATTCTAAGTAGGGCGACATACATCGAGGTGTATAAGTCCTAGTAGAATATTAGCTTTCTTACCGCGCGGTTGAGAAAACCATTAGTCATATTTTTATGTGCTATACTTTGTACACAATTAAGATTTATCCTACTTGTGCACGACACAACATCAAGTATTTATACAAACAAATGACTACGCTTTTGTTTGTTTGTATGAATAATATGACAATATCACATATATGATATGATTTGAGTCAAACTTAGATCATATTTGCATTACAAGTATATATAGAACTTTATTGTGTAATAAGCAATCATGCATAAATATTGTATAGATAACATTTCAGACAGCGACATCAGAAAAGCGACAAGTCATCTATTAGAATAATATGCAATGATTCTTATAAAACTATGATGCTTCATATGTGAATAGTAATGTATTATTTCAAGACGATCTAGGAATAAAATAGGTCACATACAAGGTGATAAGCCCATATCTCCCACTGAATTTAGACAACATTACATGTGTGTCTATATTAGTGTTAAAATGCATTGCTCCCACTAGATAAGATAACATTAAATGTGTGTGTCTATACCAATGAAGTGCAAGTAGCAATTTTTGTTTACTTTTCTACTCTTTGAATATCTGCACATTATTAATAATGTGAGCCACACGGACTGGTAAACATGTACTTAGATATTCAAGGAAGTGCATCAAGTTCTACTATATATATGATGGACTAGTCCATCAATGACATTCTTTAACTCGAATTTTTTACATGCAATTCCTTCTTCTACATTACCTTAAGGGTGTGTAGAATCTTAGGAAAAATATCAAGTTAAGGAAAACTTCTAGAAAACATGCTAGTAATTTCCTTTTCTCTTTCGCGATTTATTGATATTTCCATTTCTAATTATTAAAACTCCTACTATGTCTTGACGCTTCAAGATGTATCATTTTGGTGGCTATAGAAAACATGTTCTCTAGTCATCCAAATAAGATGTGCAACCGTACTTAACCGTTTGACATTTACAAGACAATACGATTTCTCGAGTAAGTATGTTTTGAGTTTAATTAGGATTGGAAAATTCAAGTGTTCCAATATAACTTTCTCATACAAGTAGAAAGGATAGGAATAAGTCTTTTTCTTACAAGGAAAGAAGACTTAGTTTGCCTTCCTATAACAAAGAAAGGAAACAAACTTTGTTTATGGTTTGTGTTGCATAAATATCATTAATAGAAATTACAAAGTTCAATTTAGTATTTTCGATAATTATCCTTTTTAAAAATTAACTACCCCAGTTTATAATATTAAAACAATTAATTTTATGAAAAGGCTAAGATCCTCATTGAGGTTCCACCATTACATCAGTTGATCTGCTAGCAATGGTAGATTCAACAGGTAGGTGACGTTCACCAATTGCAAAAACTTGTGCAATTCTTAGACTGTATGGGACTCATGGCACTAGTGAACGAGCTACTAATGTCAAGATGGCATGTTTAGTCCCATTGATGACATCAAAAAACGTCTATTTTATAGCATCATTTATCCTATGTAATTAATCCATTTTGTATAATTATTGCAAAGAATTATTACTTAATCGTTTGTATTTGAGAATTGTAGTAATTATGGAGTACTTGGTGAAAGTTAAATAAAAGGCACGCATTCTGGAGCTTAAACGAAGATATTTGAAGATTACTGTGTAGACAACCAATAAGCTGTATCCATCAAGGAAGATACCGCGTATCTGTGCCTGCACTCACCAAAGTCTACTAAGGAAACAAAATCCAATACAACGTATCCAAAAGAAGGCAATATGCCGTATTCAAGCTATATAGAAATAAGATTTTCTAGAAGATATCAAACGTGGTCCCTACTCTAAGAAACCCCTGATATGCCGTATCCAAGACTTTAGATACGCCGTATCGACCATATTCTAGACCCTATCAATAGAAAACCCAAAAACGAGTTTTAAGTGTGCTAAATCACATTCTCGATACCTAAACCATAAAAGTCGATTTTTAAAGGAGAAGAAGAGCAGAAGAGGTCGAGCAACGTAATTAATTCCATAGGAGACAACGTGTAATTTCTTATACTCTTGTAATAGTTCAGTTTTTGGTATCATTCGTTAACTCGGTTAGTTTACCTTGGCTAAATCATTACTTTTGTATTAATTATGACGTTTGAAGGCTAATACCTTTGGGTATTACCCATTATTATGAAGATTTGAATGTTTGGTTTTATTTATCTCGATTGCTTAATTTATCATTGATTGCTTGTTTATGTTTATCAGTTTATACTTGTTTACGTGCTTTTGTATGCGACCTATCATTCAACTGGATCTAGTGATATAGACCAAGTAATCTAGATGCCGGGATGGATCTCCATATAGTGATTTATACAACTTGACCAATAGGATCACGAACAATAACCTATCTTTTCCCTTAGATTGTGAGCTTAGTTGGACCGGCATGTGACGCTTGGGATCAACGAATATGTTCTTAATTAATTGGTAAAGACTTGGTTAGTGGACTACTAATGTATGAATTTCCATTAAGCAGTAAGTGGGTAAAGTCTCTATGAGCTAGGGTTTAACAAGATCACCATTGCTTTAATCCCTAAGATAGATTATAATCAGCAAATAAGGATGGTTTATGCGGATGCATTTAATTGTGACAGAATTCTTCGTATCTAGGTCTTAGGAAGAAGTAACGCCTAAGTCTTGGAATGATATGCCGCCTCGAGATAAGTAATGTTGCACTATATAAACAAACCAACGTTTCTAGTTGGGATTAATAATGGTTAATACAGTTTTCTTATATTTGGCTAGACTGCTTTTCTATCTTCTGTTAATTTGATTGCGTGTGTTTTAGTATCTTGGTTGATTTTAGTCATCACAAAACCCGTACCAGTCTCTCAGGCTGAAAATCCCCTTATCCGCTAGATTTAGGATTAATTGGATTAGGCATAGGTTTACATTAAATAGAATTAAACTTTGTTTAGATAACCAAAATATTACTAAATTGAAAGTTTGTTTCTCCTCTTGTGATCGACACCCTACTTACACGAAACTCCATTTGACCGGGTACACTGACCATTAAAATGTGTAAATGGGTTGTTTTTGGTTAAGTCGGCAAAATATAAATTTAAAACTTGAAAACATAAATTACAACCACAACGACACATCAAGTTTTTGGCGCCGCTGTCGGGGAGTGAAATAATTTAATCTTGATTTTTTATTTGAATATTTGGTTTTTAAATTAGAAATAATCTAACCCTTAGGATTAGTGTAATTTAGATTAGTGTATAATTCTGTATATTTGCTTATATATTTGTTTGTTTAATTGATTATTAGTTTATTGTTTGTGTGTTTAATTGTTTTCTAATACACTGTTCTGGTCGATAACTGATACGCGTTTATCTATTCATTGCATTCGGGGGTATCCTAATACCTTTCTTATCCAATTACAGTGTATTCACTCAACAGATTAATATGGCGTATTCAGAACAATTAAATATGGCGTATCAATCATCTGATACAATAACAGGGAAGTTTTTATACTCGAACTTAAAACTTAAAATTCTATATACGCCTTTTTCCAACTGGTTCTACTGATAATTTTCTGGTAATTTTCAGTAACAATGACAAAGGTGATCAAGGAAGGGTTCAAGAAATTTGAATCAAGTGATGACTCGATCGCTTGCAATACATCACTTAAAGTTTTTCACAATGAATTCAACCGATTGAACAAAATGGATGAAGACTTGTTTACTTACGAGGTTGAAATTCCTGAACTTGCTAACATTAACTTAAAAGAAGAAGATGATTTGGAATAATGGATGGCACATGTATTTGATGATGGCTTGGAATATGATCCATTATTGAATTTACTGAACGGTTAGCTTCAAAGTTTTATAACCATGAAACAATGGATTGGTACACAAAGAATGCTTTGGAATTTATTGGGCTTAGAGGAGATGATGAAGTCGAACTTACTGATGAGGAAACCTCTGATTCCGATGACAATGACAAAATTGCCACAATCTTTAGGATCGAGACTAATGTGTTCGACTTCGAGACACCTTCATCTAAAGCTTTAGAGTTTAATTATCTTTTACAAATCGATCCAGATGTCCTTACTAAAGATATTAAGGGATTTAAGACTCATGACGAATACAAGGATGATTGGATTTGTGAATGGGATAAAGATGTGCCATGGGTACACGAAAAGCCATGGACGGATGTTGGAGCATGGAAAGAACCCACACCTGTTAAACATTATGGAAGCCTTTAATTATAAAAGTGGGATGATCAGAATGGCCAACCTGTTGCTGGACGAGAAGATTGATATTGCAATGGAGGAAACTTGCATGGAGCTTACATAGTTGGAAACTCGCTCTATTATCAAGATCTTAAATGGTATGAAGCCTTAGAAGATGGCGAGCTGAAAGAAGAAGCTTTAAAACATAAAGCCATCGTGGAAGGAATTATTGAGGAAGATGATGAATCAATTAATGAAGGTTTGAGAAGATGGGATGGCTATGAGATTACCAATCGTGATCATGAAGAAATAAAATTTGAGATGGAACATTATAATGAAGGAAGATGTGAATTGTTTGATGATCATGAGTTGTCTGTTTGCAATATAAGAAAAATTAAGATGATCAAGTATTCATTCGTGGATGATGAAAAGTACGTTGCTATAAAGAAAGATGAATACGATGATTTAACAAGCACTAGCAAAGATGCATGTCGCGCATACCAAGAAATCTTTTGCATGATGGACGAAGGATGGATGGTGACTAGAGACTAGTAAAAGAAAGCTGAAGGAAAAAGTCTAACTTAAAGACTAGCTGAAAGAAAAGTGCTTCCTAAGAGACAACCCAGATTGTTATTTATTTTTATCGAGTCTGTGTTCCTAGACATCAATACGGCGTATCTGCTCCAAACCATACGGAGTATTGAATGTCGTGACGTTATCATTCCTTTATTTTATGATATATGATACACATGATACGGTGTATTCTTGAACATGATTCGGCGTATTTGGCAACTGACTCGGTATTTAGACTACTTTTTATAGGTTTTCTATACGAGTATCCAGTTTATGGATACAGCGTATTGGTCTCCTGTATAGTTTGTTTACTTTATTTATAATTAACCATAGGCACCGAGAGAGATAGGATTTTGCATGTTTTTTCATATTTTACACAGGACCTCGCTGCAAAGAAATCGACGAAGTTGGTGAAGTATCGATCATTTGGAATCCTGTGTGTGTTGTAGTCATGCTGGTATCCAGACGCATTTACAACACACATTCTTGCTCATAAACTCAACTTTGGAGAATCTACCATGCAAAATATCAGGGGAGTTTCTCATTCTAATTCTTTTAATTCCTGTTTTTAATGTTTTATCTATACAACGAGGACGATGTATATTTCAAGTGGGGGGATGAGAATTAGAATGCATACTTGTCCTATTTTTCACACTAAAATGCTTAAATTATGCTTAAATTTAAAATTTTTAAGCATACTTTTGTGAAATTACTAGTTATTAAAACCCGCACAAAATAACTTATTAGATATTTTGAGGATTTAACCTTATCCGTTTCTAATTTTACCCAAATTCAATATAATTGAGTGTGTCGGTGATGTTGTTAGACTTTAGAAATTGGCTTGGTATATCTGTTCGAGACAATAATAATGAGTACTATGGATTTAGATGAAGTAACTTGTTTAAATTGGTAAATTCCTACGATTACACCCAAAAAGCCTTTATATGTTGTTTTATTAACTAACTACAATGGTTAGTTAAATCCCTATATAAACCCTTTGTTTACTCTCATCTTAAGAGTAAGATACCCTTAGAAAAACCTATAGAGCTAATCCTTTAGGAATAACACCAACTGTGTTGTTTCGTTACACCTTTACACCTTAGGTTACCCTGTCTTGATAAGTCCATTTTTTATCAAGTGGCTTAGTTGCTTAAAGTGTAAAGTATGTATTTCTCGAGTCTTGTGTCAATTTTCTATCTTTGGTACGGTTGGAAGAAATTTGCACATTGCAAATAGGAATGTATAAAGTAGTCAAAACTCATGTATTTTTACTACCAACATAATTATTGGTACGTCCGAAGAATGAAGAATCATGGAGAAAATATTCCTGGAGTTATTTGATTGTGAAAGATGGTTGGAAATTACACCGAGTTTCGTTAGTTAGGATTTGTGTTATAAAAACGAAAAAAAAAAAAAAAAAAAAAAAAAAAAAAAAAAAAAAAAAAAAATTAGAAAAAATGCAACAAAAAATGAGGAGGAAAGTTGGAGATAATTGCTTCGCAAATAGCTTCAACAAAGGAATTATATCAAGGATTGAATTATTCGTTGGTAACGTTCTTATACGTTTACAGATGTAAAGTTTTGTATAAAATGGTAGATATCGCTACTTGTCTTGTAAAAGTATGTAAAGTATGGGATGATTGAGAGTTGACTGTTGATGTGTCGTTGTGTGGTGTATATTTTTATTATTCAAGTTTTAAATTTATAATTTCCCTACTTAACCAAAAACAACACTTTAACGAGCAGTGTACCCGGTCGGTGGTAGATTCGTGGTAAGTAGGGTGTCGAACACTTGAAGCGAGGTTAAATCTTTTAATTTATTAATATTTTTGTTTACTAATCTAAGTTAATTCTAATCTAAGTCAAACCTATGTTAATCCTATGTTAGTTCTAATCCTAATTCTAACAGGTTAAAATGGGTTTTTCAGTCTGAGAGACTGGCACGGTTTGGGGTGACTCAAATCAATTCAAGACACTTTAAACCCATTGCAAACGAAAGATTAACAGAAGATAATAAGAGCTGTCAAGCTTTCACTGAAAACTGTATTAATGCTCCATCATTTATCTGGTTTAGAATATTAATTTTTCATTTATTATTTAATTTTATTTATTTATATTTTTATGCTATCTCTAGTATTAGATTTAGAAAGTTGGTTTGTTTATTCAGTTCATGATTAATGATATCGAGCGGTTGGCATATCTTCTTAAGATTAGGCGAGACTTCTTCTAAGGACCTAGAACATTTATTCTGTCACAATAAAAGCATCCGCATAAAGCATCCTTATTTGCTTATTATTAATCTATCTAAGGATTAAAGCAAAGGGTGATCTTGTTAAACCCTAGCCCATAGAGACTTTACCCACTTACTGCTTAACGGTGATTTATACACTAGTAGTCCACTAACCAACTCTTTACCAATTAATTAGAACGTACTCGTTGATCCCAAGGTTACCTAATGGTCCAACTAAGCTTACAATCTAAAGGCAAAGACAGATCATTAATCGTGATCCTATTGGTCTAGATGTATTAATCACTATATGGAGAGATATCCCGGCATCTAGATCCCTTGCTCAGTATCACTAGATCCAGTTAAATGATAGGTCGCATATTAAAGCACATAAACAAGTATAAACTGATAAACATAAACACGCATACAATGATAAATCAAGCAATCGAGATATAAACAAAACTAAACATTCAGATCTTCATAATAATGGCTAATACCCAAGGTATTAGCCTCTCAAACATCATAATTAATACTAGAGTAATGGCTTAGCCAAGGTAAACTTAATCGAGTTAACGAAATGATAACACAAAAACTGAACGATTTACAAAGTAAAAAGAAATTACTGATTGTCTCTATGGATTAGATCGCGTTGCAAACTCTTCTGCTCTTTTTCTCCTCTAAAAATCGACTTTTGTGGTTTAGGTATCAAGAATATGATTTAGCACACCTAAAACTCGATTTTGAGTTTTCTATTTATAGGGTCTGAAGTTGGTTCGATACGGCGTATCCAATGTCTTGGATACGGCGTATTGGGGTTTCTTGGGTAGTAGGTCCTATGTTTGATAATTTTCCAGAATATTTACATTACTATTATTCCAATACGGCGTATTGGTCTTCTCTAGATACGGCGTATTTGAATTCTTGTTTCATTTAGGTCTTTTGGTGAGTGTGTAGGCACATATCACCATATTCTTCTTGTAGAATACAACGTTTTGGTTGTCAGAACAAGTAATCTTCAAAATATCTTCGTTTAAGCTCCAGAATGTGTACCTTTTAGTCAAGTTTCACCAAGTACTCCATAATTATGCAATCTCAATTAACAAACGAATTAAGTATAACATTTTTGCAATAATCAAACAAAATGGGGAATATTACATGGGATATAATGCTTGCTTATAACATAGACGTTATTTGATGTCTCAAATATCCCCCCTTGAAGTCCTCTTGTCTTCAAGGAGCTTTAGAAGTTTATAACAAATGTTATCCCTAAGGATAATTTTCCGTTAGATTTATTGATCTATGAAAGTACACAACCAAACAATTATTTCCATCACAAATATAGGAAGATTAAAAACACTCAAATCACTCAACTAATCTATGTGGTAACATGTAACTAATTCTCTCAATTGCTCGGTCATGACCAGTATTCTATCATAAGCTTGGCAAGGATACTCATCTCCACCACTAAAGCTAAGGAGTAACAAGTTTATAAAGGTAAATAGGGTTTTTATGATAAGGCTTAGGGTTGATCATTCTACAATCTTTTACCAAAAGTACCGACCAAACAAGGCAGCTGAAGCCACACCATACATGGCCATAACGACAGAACTAGGACATGGGTTGTTCGATCACAGCCTCATTCGAGTTTAACCAATGATTTTGGGGTAGGGATCTTTAACTTTCACCAATTGTAATAAACAACAACGGCGCTGAGACATGCATACATCGGCCGTTACGACGGAATATACTATACACGCTCGTACAAAAATTCTCATTTCGTGTAAATCCCATGGTCGTTAATGATTAGGAAAGGGAAATAAATTGTTGTTAAATAAAATTACGAAACAAATAGATTAAGTCTAAGATACAAGTTGCTAGACACTTTTTCCTGACCGTTAACATGTATAAAAGACACGACTATTTTACAAACGTTCTTGATCATAGATCAAAAACAACACCTAAGTTGGCGTTCCTGTAATCGGTCAAACTTACCCAATCATCCCAATACTTTAACATACTTTACAAGGCATGTGGCGATATCTTCCATTGGTACAATACTCTACATCATCGATTTGTTATATCAGCGATATAATCGATCCTTCGTTGTCTTCCTTCGGTAGCTACGAAACGATTATCTTCAAACTTTTCTTCTCTTTTTTGTTGTGATTTTTCTAATGTTTAAACACTATATACGAAACTCAGAGTAGTTTCACCATCTTCACGATCATAATAATTCCAGATAATTCCTTTGATAATTTCTTCATTCTTTGGACGTACCATTAATTGTAATGGTAGTAAAAATACATGAGTTTTGACTACTTTATACATTCCCATTTGTGATGTGCAAATTTCTTCCAATTGTACCAAAATTAACACAAGACTCGGGAAATACATACTTTACACTTTAAGCAACTAGCAATTGTAAAATAAATTTAATCTAACAGGGTATGCTAAGGTGTAAAGGTGTAACGAAATAAACAAGTCAGTGTAATTCTTAAAGAATTGGCTCTACGGGTTGTTCTAGGGGTATCTTACTCTTAAAGTGAGACTAAACAAAGGGTTTATATGGGGGTTAACTAACCATTGTGGTTAGTTAATAAACAACATGAATAGGTGATGACATTAAATAAAGTCACATTTATACCATCATTTATCCCGAATGAGTTACCTATTTTATATAATTATTGCAAGAATGTGTACTTAATTGTTCAAAAGTGTTATTGGCAGTAGTTAAGGAGTGATTTGTGAAGACATACTAAAAGGGGCATATTTTGGAGCTAAAACAAAGACATTTGAAGATTGCATTATTCTGACCAATACACATAATCAGGATAAAAAGAGATACGGCCTATCAGAACAAAAGTCTTTCACAAAGAAACACGCGTAATTTACAATTCCCAATACGGCGTATCTACCTTCTGCCATACGCCGTATCCATGAAGATAACTATTCAAAGATACGAAAGATATTTGTATTTTAGGAATGTATATTATACTGATCTTAAACTTTGCGCGCACTCCAAGGGATACACCCTAATACGCCGTATTGGCCTAGCCCAATACGGCGTATCCAACATTTTCAATGTGCAAAATTATATTCTTCATACCATACACATAAAAGACGATTTTTTGAAGAAAAGAAGAGCAATAAAGGTCAAGCATCAATCATGATTCCATAGAAGACACCGTGTATTTCCTTACTTTTGTAATCTTTTAATTTTTGGTATCTGTTCGGTAAAATGTTTAGTTTACCTTGTTAATGATCACACTTGTATATTTACAATAGTTAATGGGCGGGTAATAGCCTTCTTAATTGATGATGTTATGTTTGGTTTGTGTAAAAATCGATTTACTTAATTTTCGTTGAAAGTTTAGTTATGTTTATCTCATGATACTTGTTTTATGGTTTGAATATGCGAACCTATATTCAATGAGGGGTCTAGTTACGCCTAACAAGTGAGCTAGATACTAGGATAGCTCTCCATATCGTGTTTTATATTACTGGACCAATAGGATCACAAATAACGTTCTGTCTTTGTCTTTAAATTAAGAGCTTAGTTGGACCGGCAGGTGACCCGTAATGTTTCAACAAGTATGTTCTTGATTAATTGATAAAGATTTGAATAGTGGACTACCAGTATTAAAATATGTTCAAAATAGTAAGTGTGTGTAAAGTCTTGTTAGGCTGGGTGGGTTTATCAAGATCACCATTGCTATAATCCCTAGATAGATTATAATTAAACTAAAAGGATGCTTTATGCGGATACGTTAATTGTGACAGGATTCAACGTGTCTAGGTCTTAGGATGATGTCCCGCCTAAGTCTTAAGAATGATATGCCACTTTGAGATAAGAAATCATTGCACTAAATAAACAAAACCAGCATTTAATCGGATTTTATATGGCTAATATAGTTTTTTATTATTTGGGCTGCACCGCTCTTTTATCTTCTTATTGTTTTCTTGCATGTTTATTGTATTTAGAATTGATTATTGTTACCATAAAACCTGTGTCAGTCTCTCAGGCTGAAAAACCCCCCCATATCCTTTAGAAGCGTATATATCATAGGTTTAACTAGTAATTATAATTAACGTAACTAGTGTAATTAAAATATTGATAGATTATAAGGTTAACAACCTCGCTCTTGGTGTTTGACACCCTACTTACCATGAAACTCCACCCGATCAGGTACACTGCCCGTTAAAGTGTTGTTTTAAGATAAGTCGGCTAAATATAAATGTAAAACTTGGTAATTAATAAATTGAACCTACACGACAGCACATCATGTTTTTGGCGCCGCTGTTGGGGACTAAAAAAGTTTAACCATTAATTTTATTAGTATTTCTAACCATTAGATTAAATTAATCAAATTAATCTAATTCTGTTTGTAATTAATTTAATTGTGTGTTTAAATTCCTGTATTATTTAATTGTTTTCTAAGTATCATGTTTTGATAGATCAACAGATATGCCGTAACCACTAGTTGGATACGACGTATCAACCTTTCCACTCAGAACAGCGTGTTGACTTCTATAGTCTAAACGGCGTATCTGTTATTCCAAACAATACGGCGTATTCTGTGTAATCAATACGGCGTACTGACCTTTAGCAGACCATATGGCGTATTCAAATTAATTGAATACGGCGTATTCGTTATCTGATATAGTAACGATAGCTATTTTTCGTACTAGATTTCTTGTTTATCGTGTTCTTCTCCAATGAGGCACATCCTACTGATCATTTTTGTGCTTATTCTCAGGAAACCATTTGACGAACAATGGCAGAACCTATTTCGAATAAAGCTCGAGCTGAACAAAATCTTGCTGAGACAAGTGTTGATGGCAATGTGAAATATGAACTCAGTGAATAATTATTAAAAGAGCTAAGCAGTAACACTTACAGCGGAAGGGTTGAAGAAGATGTGGTCGGCCACATTGCTAAAATTCTTGAAATACTCGATCCAATCAAAGTAGACGGTATGGACCCTTTTCAACTCCACATGATAACCTTCCCTCTCTCACTTTCTGGGAAAGAAAGAAAATTATGGATGAACAAGGGAGATGGAAAAATCAACACTTGGGAAGAATTGGTGAATAAATTTTTTAGTGAATTTTACCCACTATCCTGTGCCAGCAACTATGATAAAATGTGCGTAGATGATGAAGAAGGTCTTGACCCACTCGAATTCATAACCTGGAGGAATTCAAAATTTAAAGATCATAAAAAAGTTGATGAAACGACTAAACGCGCATTAATATATTCTTGGATAGAGGTGGGAAACAATGAAGGGTTAATAGATGAAGACATATCAAGTGACAATGATAGAGATCAAACTAATTCATCTAAACCCGTGATGAATTCTTAAAAATATGCTGAAAAAACTTCTTCAATGTATTTGATTAGAAGTGTTATTACCTAAAACACACACTGGAAAAGTACTAGAAATAATTGAATGGATCAAGATTCCTAATGTGGATAAGTATGAACTTCGATTACACGCGTTCTCAAAATCACTTAGTGGAGATGCAAAGAAATGGAGGGAAAATGAAGGAAAACAATACCACTTGGAAGGATTTGTGCGATTAATTTCTTCCATAAATATTACCCATTGTCCCATACATACAAAAGTAAAATTCCAGATGACTTAGGCCATGGTACGGATTACTTTGAATTTCTATATTGGTTGGCATCAAAATTTGACAACTACTGGGAGTTTTATGTAAATAGACGAACTAATGCAACGATTAACGACCTCATCAATTACAACGAACCATGCGAAGAAAGCAACGAAAAGACATGCTCAGATTTATTTTTCAAACCTTACTTGGATGCACAAGATGGAAAAGACATCTACGAAATCATTGATAGAGATTATTCTCCCATACCAATTCCCTCTTGTCACCACATCAGCAACCCTGACGAGCTGTGCCAAACGGATATTATTTCACTATCGTTACAGTATTCGAGTAGGATCTTGTGAAGAATGCATCACTGTGGGTCTAAGCAAGATCAATACTGTAGAAAAAAACCCTGGCAGCATGTCTTGCATCTACCACGAACTCTTCAATAAGAAAGATCACGGATAGGCCATAACATGTAGCAAATGAAGAAAAGTGTAAAAGCTGAAGGGGAAAAAAAGTAGCAACTAACGGACCTAACTGAAACAAAAGTGCTTCCTAGGAGACAACCCGGTCGTTTTTAAATGTTTTTGCATGAGTCTGTCTTCCCAGACACCTCATACGGCGTATCGAACCCCTCTGGATACGGCATATAGATGTTTCTGGACGTTATCAATCTGTAATTTAAATTCAGTACTTTAAATATTTTAATTGTTTTAACAGGAACCATACGGTGTTTCCCAGGGTTTGGGATATGGCGTATTGATCCTTGTAGAGTTGTGTGTTTAATTGTTTTCATGCATTGTAAATTTTGTATAACCGAGTTAGGAATTGCGCCTTTGTCTTATAATCTTTTATGCAGGACCTTACTTTAAGGAAAATTGACGATATGGTATACTCTTAAAAAGGCATATATTGAACTCGTACGAGCATTCTGAAGCCCCGTCAACATACTTTGCTCAAAGAACTCAAATTGGAGAATCATCTATCGTGCAACATATATCAGGGGGTCCTGTCTAATTCTATTTCCTATTTTCTTTATTGTTTTATCTATAAACAAATGGAGGGCGTTGTATAATCTTATGTGGGGGGATGGCGAATTAGAAGCCTACTTGTCTTTGTTTTTAAAATAAATGCTAATGTGCTTAATTATGTCAAATTTAATATTTTTGTATAGATAATTTTGTTAAAAATTACTATACATAACCTCGCCGCTCTTATAAACCCCCTTAATGCCAATTTTTGAGAATTAAGCCTATTCCGTTTCTAAACGTTTACTAAAAATTTCATAAAAAAATATGAGTGTGCTGGTGATGTAGTAGACTTTAGAACTTGGCCTCGTATATTACTCGAGACCATAATGATGAGTACTATAGATTTAGATGGAGAAACATTTAGTAAATTTATAGGAATACACCAAAAAGCCTATATGTTGTAAAATTAACTAACTACACTAGTTAGTTAAAATCCCGAGCAACCCTTTGCTTACTCTCACCATACGAGTAAGATCCCCTAGAAAAACCTGTTAAGCCATTCCTATCTTTTTTATACCATATGTCTATTTCGTTACACCTTTACACCTTAGCCTACCATGTAGATTAAGGCCTACTTTAATCTAGTTGCTAGTTGCTTTTGTGTAAAGTTTTGTATTTCCTGTGTTAAAGTGAAATTTTCTATCTCTATTATGGTCGGGAATTTGCACAATACAATGGGAAAATTTGTAGCTCGTATATTTTGCTACTTTCATGATTATGTATTATGTACGAAGATGAAGTGTTGAAGGAAAAATTATCCGAAAAAATTATGATTGTAAAGACGGTAAAATTGCACGGAGGTTTATGTTATAAAAAATGAAAAAAATGGAAAATGCATCAAAAAAAGAGAAGGAAGTTTTATAGTCAGTTCGCTTAATTTAAACCAAAGAAATTCTTGGAAGGATCGATTATTCGTGGATTAAAAGTCAACGATGTATAATTTTGTATTAAGTGGTCGATATCCCTACTTTTTTAAATGTATGTATGTTTGGGATGTAAGGGAAGTTGATCGTTATGGGAATGCCCACTTAAGTTGTCTTTGTCATCTATATGATTGAGGCGTTTATATATATTTTAAGTCTTTATCATAGAATGGTTGAGGGAAAAACTTACTACAACTTACATTATTTGTTAGTTAATCTATTTGTTTTGTGAATTTTATTAAACAACAATTGACTTCCCACTCCTAGCAATTAACCTTTGTTTTTACTCGAACGAGGTTGGAGTGAGTCATGCATGTCTATTCCGTCGTTACGGCTATGTATGCGTGATTTAGCCTCCTTGTTGGTTAATGATTTTTGGTGAAAACTAGAAGGTCCCTACCCTATATCATTCTTCATCCTAACCTTTGGTTATGCTCGAATGAAGATGTGTTCAAACACGCATGTCTATTCTGTTGTTACGGCTGTGTATGTGTGCTTCAGCTACCTTGTTGAGGTGGTACTATCGGTGAAAGACTGTTAGAATGATTAACCATTAGCCTTTAATAAAACTCAATTTACCTTTTGACTTGTTTCTCCTTAGCTCTTGTGGTGGAGATGTGTATATTGCCTAAGCTTATGATACGAAGCTAAACACGAATGTGAGCAATTGAGCGTACCACTTCTTAAATGTTACACCCTGATAGTTGAGGTGATCTGAGTGATTTCATTTCCATATTTCGTGAGGTGCTTGGTCTTGTACAGGTGATTAAATCAAAAGAAGTGCTTAAACGGAAAAATCCTTGACTTCGGTTAGGATACATTTTCAATATAATCTAGAGTCTACAATTCTGGACTACTGTTAAGGTTAAAACTGTCAATGGGGAAGTACAGTTACAAGCCCTAGTGGATGGGAAGAAGATAATCGTAACTGACTCAATTATGAGAAGAGATCTTCAACTGGAAGATACTGAAGGTGTTGATTGTCTACCCAATGCTATCATCTTTGAACAACTTACATTAATGGGGTATGAGAAGGTTTTACAGAAACTTACTTTCTATAAGGCATTCTTTTCCCAACAATGGAAATTCCTCATTCATACAATTTTACAATGTCTAAGTGCAAAGACAACTACATGGAATGAGTTTAGTAGCACTATGGCATCTGCTATTATCTGCTTGGCAACAAGTCAGAAGTTTAACTTTTCAAAATATTGTATTAGTGACCAAGCCTCAAAATAAGACACCTTATGAACTTATAACTGGTAAAATACCAATCATAAGCTATATAAGACCTTTTGGGTGCCATGTGACCATCTTGAATACCATTGACCACCTTGGCAAGTTTGATGGGAAATCACATGAAGGGTTTTTAGTAGGGTATTCTCTACAAAGCAAGGCTTTTAGGGTATACAATTTAGAAACCAAGAGAGTTGAAGAAAACCCGCACATAACCTTTTTAGAAAATAAACCAAATGTTGCAGGGAATCACACACCCACCATTATTCAATCATCAACATCTAAACCCCAAAAGACTCAAAAACCTAGGAGGTCAAAGAGAAAGGACACTAAGGTACCTCAGCCTAGTGGTCCTACAACCAATGTAGCAGATGAGGCTATCAATGAGGAGATGGGTGACAGTTTGGAAAGGGGTGCCACTATTGCTACTGGCTTAGAAGCAGAGCAGGACAGTGGTAACATAGATAAGACCCAATCTAAGGCAACACTTAATGAACCAAGTTCCTCAGGATTTAGTTCAGGTAGTGGTCCTAGGCGCCAAGAAACCATGGGGGATACAATTGCTCATACTAGGTCTGAGAATGTATCTAAACTTTCAATGATCCAATACTCGCAAGAGGTAACATACTTCGAAGTAGTGAGGATATTATGAAACTTTAGAAATTGATGGAATTATGTACAACTTTACAATCAAGAGTTCTTGTAAAAGTTCTTGCTTAGAGACTACAAAGACCCAACTCAAGAAATTGGACATTACAAGTTTGAAAAGGAGAGTCAAGAAGCTAGAGAGGAGGAATAACTCAAGAACTCGTAGGCTTAAAAGATTATACAAGGTTGGTTCATCAAGAAGGGTAGAATCCTCGGAAGATGAAGGTTTAGGTGAAGAGGATGCATCCAAACAGGGGAGGATAGTTGATATTCATGCTGATGAAGACATTTACTTGGTCAATGTTCAGACTGATGAAGATATGTTTATTGGTGAGATTGTTGATTAAAGCCTTCTGAAGATACCAGCTTCTAAGTAATGAGTTGTTGGTGTATAAGTTACTACTGCTGGTGTTAGAAGTTAATACTGCTAGTACAAAATTTACAACTGCTCAAAGATTAAGACTGCTGAAAGATTTTCTACTGTCAGAAGAGAATGAATAAAGACAAAAGAAAGGATAAAGATTGATTGGAGATCAAGATTACTTACGTGATAAGTATTTGATATTTATATAATAGATCATAGAGAATATTCTAAGTTATTTAGAAAATAATGTAAATCGCCTAGGACTCCTTGGTGTAAAAAATGGAAGGTCCCTAGGGCATAGAGTTTGTAATAAACAAATCTAGATCATCTTTTGTTTTTTAATATCATTATAGCTTATCAAGGTTTTGTAACCCAATACTAGGAGAGTATTCGTATTATTCATAGTACTCGTCACTGTGATCTCGAATAGATATACCAAGCCAAGTTCTAAAGTCTACTACATCACCGGCACACTCATATTTTGTGGAATTTGGGTAAACATTTGGAAACGGATAGGTTAAATCCTCACAATATCTAATAAGGGTTATTGTGTGCGGGTTATGTAACATGTAATTTCATAAAAGTATGCTTGAATTTTTTTTAAATTTTAGCATATTTTAAGTATTTTAGTGTGAAAAATAGGACAAGTAAATATTCTAATTCCCATCTCCCCGCTTGTCCTCGTTGTATAGATAAAACATTAAAAATGGGAATTTTAAAAAGAATTAAAATGAGAAACTCCCTTGATATTTGCTCGGTAGATTCTCCATGTTGAGTTTATTGAACAAGAATTTGTGTTGAACAGCCGCCTTGAAGTTTCAGGACTCTAACACCTCCAGACTTGTAAATACTTCAACCAACTCGTTGATTTCTTTTCTTTCATTGAGGTTCTGTGCAAATAATAGGAAAAATGTGCATTCCTATTTTTGGTACCTACGGTTAATTTAAACTAAACTAAACAAACTAAATACGAGTCAGTCTAGTGAATACGCTGTATCATGTGCATGAATACGCCGTATTGCCAAAACTGACAATAATGTTTTTAAAGTGCATAAAAAGTAAAGACTGATAACGTCCAGACAATCAGTACGCCGTATGGTATGAAGGATACGCCGTATTGATGTCTGGGAAGACATACTCGATAAAAATAAATAACATTCCGGGTTGTCTCTCGGGAAGCACTTTTGTTTACATCAAAGTCTTTAAGTTAGACTTTTCTTCATCATTTATTTACTTAGCTCTAGTTACTTGGTGTGTGTCACCTTTCATCTGTTGTCATTTTTCTAAAAAATATCTTGGTAGATTTTGGACATATTATCTTCGTTTCTTTCCCAAATATCAAATCCACATCTTCTTATAGTAATATATTCTTCATTAGATCCAAGCGAGTACTGAATAGCTTCAAACTTTTATGCTTTGCACATTCTTTTGTTAGGCTGCTCATTAATAGATTTGGATGTATTGCTATATTTGTGCTTCGTCTGACTTTGATCATCTTCCTTTTCGGTGTCGCTCTTTCCACGTGTTATCATATAAGGTTTAAAGAACGAGTCAGTAGTAGTATTGTTACTACTCAAGA
This sequence comes from Tanacetum coccineum, assembly GCA_026074375.1. Classification (NCBI taxonomy): domain Eukaryota; kingdom Viridiplantae; phylum Streptophyta; class Magnoliopsida; order Asterales; family Asteraceae; genus Tanacetum; species Tanacetum coccineum. The sequence continues at coordinate 2,453 of BQNB010118541.1, read as the reverse complement.
TGCTGTCATCCATTCGTCTCTTATTCCAGCTCTTATTCATCCAAGCATGGTGTCACACCCTGACAATGACGGAAACTCGAGAATGCAACATATTGATCAATCATAACACAAGATACAAAATAGAGAAAACTACAATGCATAAACTTCAAGTGCTATGAAGACCATCAACCTTGAACAACCTCGAGTGATGTCCCAAATCGCAACTAAAATCTGCAATCTCTTACATTTATTTAAATGCACTCACATGGGTCCATAATCCAAACTTAATCCAAAACATCCAAATACTAGAATCAAACAACAAGCAAGCAAGACTTCACATGAAAATCCAATCGGGATACTTCTAAGTCTGCTATCACAATCACCAAACTATTCCTTTTTCACTTCACCTAAAAATGATACTCGAAAACATCAACAATTAATGTTGGTGAGCTCGTAAGTTTGACCTTAAACCCAAAAGCTGTGCCAATATTTCAACAGTGGACAATAGTGCTATATGACAGTAAATATATGCAAACAACCTTAGCATCACCGCTAATCAATAACCATATGTCACTTACGCACCTAAAGGGCCTACCAGCTGGAGCACTAAAATTAGGGCAGGACCACACACAAACCTGGGTAGGCGTACCCATCCACTCCAATAATCACACAAATACTGGGTAGGCGTACCCATCCGCTCCAAACAATCATACAACACATAATATTCACATAGCAGTCATAAGCACATATCTTGTCCCAAAAACAAAACCACATTTCGCACAGATCAATTCAAAACATTTCAAAACACATTTGAGTATCATTTTCCCCCAACGGAAAAACAGTAAAAAGTGGGGCTACGAGAACTCACCTCAAGCAAGTCTTTAGCAACCAAATCTCAATCACACAAGCAAATGCAACGACGCCCGCACACGACCTAGTCCAGTTAATGTCCCAATTTAATCATCCATTTCCAAAACAATCTTCACGTTTGATGGATAGAGTTTAGATGCGTTGTACAATTACCCAAAATAATTTAGTGGTGTGATGGTTGACGACATATCTCCACAATCATATCAATCTCATTACTCGATAATACATACTTATACTATTTAGAGAAAATAGATAACTAATATAAGTTAATATTTATAATTAATAATTATAAATATATCTCGATAAGTCCATTCGGTAACCTTGGTCACCTCTCATAATATGGTTGAAATTGAAACGTTTACTCATAGTAAACATATACGAGAAGTTTCGAGAAAAAATATATTTTTTGTCCTTTTCTGAATTTATTAAATAAATAAAATAACTAAATAATATTTTACGAAATTTCGACATGACCCGTATTAAAACTTATTTTCAACACTTTTTACCAATTCGACACTTTTCGACAAAATTCCAAAAATCTCAATCTTTAACGTTTACTAAACGTTTTTCCTAAAATATCGTTCAATATCACTTCGTAAACACATTTTCACTTTTAAAAGTCCATCAAAACTCTCATAACGACTAAATATCGCTTATTGGGCTTTAAGGCCCTATAAGGGTCCATTAAGATATTTATAAATCCAAAATACGATCCAAGTCCAAAAATCAAGGTCCATTTACATACATAAGCATATACTAATAAGTAGAAAATAATCTGGACCACAATACGCCCTCCCATTAAGCCACGACTTAAATGGACTTATTGGGCTGTGAGCCCATATGCTCAAAAATATGTATATTAAGCTTAAAAATAAGCTAGTAAGCTACGTATCGCATTTGGTTACTACCATAAGCCTCAAAAATCGTCCATAAACATACGCCATAACACAAAATAGTCAAAATCACTTTCCTAGTGATTTTGAGAAATTTTCGTGGCTTATAAGCCTAAAATAAGCCAAGAAATAGCTTAAAAATAAGCCCGAATAAGCAATTCAAGCTATTATAAAAAAAATAAGCTATCTAGCAACATATACTATTTAACCATCACGACCACAACATCAAAACTACAAAAACCCTTATTTTCCTTTTTTACTTCCAATGAACCAAACACCATATTTTCATTCATTTCGTTTTTAAAAATCGATTTTCACAACGATCAACTTGTACAACTAACATTTATGCATCAAAATAAACCCAAAAGAACAAACAAAATTTAAATTTGAAAACTTACAAGAAAATCTTCAAAAATGTATATTTCGACACGAACCGGACAACCCAAACGTTGTTTAAATGAACACCTAAACACTCGTATCAACCCGGAATATCACGTTCTCGATCAAAGTTGGAAAATTCATGGTGGATTGTGGTTGGTGAGTGGTGGACGAACACAAGCACACACCAAGTGTGTGTGTCTTTTTTGAAATGAAAATATGGTTATGAGAAAAAGCTTGTAGTGTAAGCATATATGTGTATAACCTTGGGACACACTTGCTATATAATTGCCTCCTTGTCTTCTCTTGACTTCTTGACCGGCTAGAGCATCC
>BQNB010118540.1:0-20972 GCA_026074375.1 Tanacetum coccineum | reverse complement strand
GAACGACCCTCAGATATATTTAGGACCGTCGAAACCGCCATCAGGAGACGTTACTCCTTCTTGTCTATAAATACTAAACTATTTCCTGGCAGATTTTGAACCTCTTTGCACACATTTTTCTGTATTCTTTCTCTCTCTAAAATCTCCCACTTCTCTCTAAAATTCCTAATCACTAACTTGCTTAATCTTGTTTCAAGTGATCCAATCTCTTCTTCTTTCTCCTTCCCTCAAGTGCAAGAGAAGAACACTCATATTCGTCAAGAAACAAAGTGTTGTAGATTAGTTATTCTCTTCTATCTTCTTCTAGATTTGACTTCTATATTTTCAATCTTGTGTAGTTGTGTAGATCCAGATAGTGTATAAATCCAGAAGTGTTGATTGTGTTTCGGTTAGTATTTTATGCCTTAAAATACATTAGTGTAGTGGTAGATTGGTTCTAGCTAAGATTAGGACTCAACATTTAGCTTAGTGTCAAAAATTGGGATAAGTGACGTGTAACGTCCTTCCTTCTCAATGCCCGAGCATCCATCCAATGCATTCTTTTCGATCTTGCACCCACGGAGCGATACACTGAACACTAACCCCAATCGTGAAGGCATTAAACGGATAAAGATCTTATAAATTCATTGCCTTTCTTGATTCAAATCAGAAATAACTTCTTTCGCTATTGAAGCCATGCCTGAGCTGTCAACTTATTAAAATCCCTCTTATGTATTAGGAATTTCCCGAAAAGGTTCGATTGAATCACATGCTTTCATTGTCCCTATCTTTGCCCCAGCACTAGTCGACACGTAGGTCTATTCGACCCAAAAGCCATAATGTCTCAAAATGAGGAGGCCATAGAGAAAGTCTTTTTTATTCCTTTGTCTTGATCTTTGTGAAGAACTGCATTCTATCTCTCCCTAGTTACAAACAAAAAACTGGGGCTACGACCCAGTTGTACACTCTGTTCATTCTACGAACCTTTGTTGATTCTGAACTTCGTTCGTAAGAAGGAAAAAGGACTTGATAAGGCTCAAATTGAGTATGTTTTTAGTAGCGTTATCATAGTTTTTGTACATGTTATTTGGATATTTATATGTGTTTTTGTTATTTCATTATACCAAAGTGTGTTTCCAAGTCTATTTGTAGCCAAGTATAAGAAAACAAGAAAAAAGAAGTAAAAACAAAGATTTATTCAAGTACGAAGAATCCCTTATTAAGATCAAGTTTGGGAAGCATTTCAAGAGCAAAAGAGTCAATCACTCAAGCTTCCAAGACCCAATATAAAGTTAAAATGAAGTTTTGCTAAAGAATATAGACCCTCAGCCAAACACAATTCAATCGGGAAGCTTAAACAAAGAATTAAGAAAAGTACACGCTGAGACGAGATGAGCAGCCGCCTGGCTGGATGCAATTACTAGGAGCAGCCGCCCGACTTGATGCAATTACCAGGAGCAGCCACCTGGCTTTTAGAGGAGCCACCAGGCTAGAATTTTGTCATCTTCTCCAAGTTATTCTTGAAGCTCCATGAATGATCAAAAAGGATATAGACTTTGTTCTCTAGCATTTTACAATATTTTACAGCCCTTAGCCTCCAAGAAAACCATTTAATACCCCAAGGGCTTGGCACTAGTATAAATTGACCCTTTGGTCATTGTTTTTAAACACATCTCAACATCATTCTCTCTACTACATATAAAAACTCACCCCCTTTACCTAAGGATGAATTTTCTGCATTCTATCACTCCTAAAAGACCACAAACCTCTTCCAAATTCATGTAGATTGATCAAGGGTTGAAGAAAGTGCTTGGATATAATTTTTGGCTTGGTAGAACACTTGTAGTCAATTAAAGGCTTGAAGGTTGCTCCAAATCTTCATCTTTACTTATTGTAATCATACTTTGGGCAAACTCTATTACTTTTCAAGATGTTTGTTATTGATATGAGTGTTGAAACCTTGTGTTTGGTTAAAATAATCATGGAGTAGTTCTTGTTTACTTGTTTGGAATGATGTAAACATTGGTATGGAGTGTTTGGTATTTTGCAATATTAATTTGTTTTTCCTTATGAGTTTGATTGAATTGATATGTGTCTAAATAACTTGTTGGTAAATCATAACCGGATCTATAGGTCAAAATGATTTCTTGTTATTTCAGATATTAGCGCGCGTATATGTTTGGTGTTACATAATTGACAACTATGAATATACAAGTTAATTGGACTCATAAAGGTTTAATCTAGAGTATAGGTCGAATAAGTTGGTAAAATCATGCTTCTCACAAATGGCTTGTAATGAATCGGTTTTAATAATGATCATAGGTCAAAAGGGTTTGATCTAAACCGTGATATATGCAATTCCATGATATGACCAATTGACTTGGAATTGTATGTTTTTGATTTTGTTTGCTATTGCCTAAAGTTCTATCCGAATCTCCAACAATCCATTGATATGAACACTAGTTCCAAACAAGTAGATTTAGTTATATTGATTTCATTTGCATCATTATACTCTTCGTGTTATTTGTTGCTTATACGGTATTGTGGGACGTGACAACTATTATACCACTTTCGTGTTCCTTGTTACATAGATTCTTCACAACCGAAAACACCTAAATCCTAGTGAACAACCTCGGCTTACCAACCAAAACTAGCTACATACGAAAGGGTTATACTTGCCCGTGTGTTCTTAACTTTATCCCATAATTCGTGTTATAAATTTAAAACTAGCAGTCGCGAGACACATCTTTTTATGTGCTTGAATCCGTATTTCGTCTTACATCCTTTGTGCTTGTTATTGCTTGCTAAAAAACCACCCACCAAACCGTCTTGAATAAATTAGTTTTGATTTGATTTGATTTGTCTTGTTTTGTGTTATCTGACAATCGTGTTTGCTTGTGTGCTTGTGTTTTTGTTAGTTTAAATGCGTGCTTGTTTTGCCTTGTGTGCAATCGAAAAAAAAATATAAAAAAAAGTTTTTTTACTTCGCAAGAAGGAGCCGCCTGACTTGGCCGATTGGCCGGCCAGCTCCTCGAGCAGCCGCCCGACTTGGCCTAGTTGTCGGCCGGCTGCTCATCCGCGACCCATAACCGAAACCAGCCGCCCTGCTGGATTTTTCTGAGCACCAAAAATCATTTTTCAGAAAACCCTCTTTCACTTTTTTACCAAATCGAAACCTACTCAAAATCACTCCTAGTTGCGTTTTCACTTGAATGAACACCCGTTCTATGGGACAAGAACAAACTACACCTTTTTATTTAATCCCGAATCATTTAATCCTGAAAGGCCCAAACCAAACACCACCCAACCGCCTCGTTTCAACCCGTTGTGCCAATTTCGTATTTTTATCCGCCCGGTTTAATCTTAAACCCCGTGGGTAGAACCCGAAGTCAATCGAACCGCCCGCTTTGATTGATTTGGTACAAATTTTTCGTTTGTGGTTTCGTTTGTATTTTTCCTAGTTTTTCTTCTTTTTACTTAGTTGCAAAATAGTTTTTTTTAATTTTCCTTAATATAAGAATTGGAAAAATATAAAAAAAAAGAAAAAAGAGTTAGTTAGTTATTCGATTTATAAATAATAAAGATATAAAAACAAGTGTTTTTGTTAAGTCGTCTTGTTTACTTGGTTGATTTAATAATTTTGTCGTTATTTTAAAACGTGTCTTAAAAGTCAATTAAAAAAAGAAAAAAAAGTCTATTAGAGAAAAAAAGGAAGAAAAAAAATAGTTTAAGTAGTAACTAGTTTATTTTTCTAAATCTTCTCGTACTAATATAAAATAGTACAAATAATACTAGTAATATTTTTCTTATAGTAGTTAGTTTATTTTTCTTTTACGTCAACTAAAAAATACAAAAAGATTTTTGTTCTTATTTATTTTTATTTCCTATGACGTTTTGTAAATCGCTACGGGTTTGTATTAACCCGCGTTCTTGGGGTAAACATCTCGCTAGTCCGTTCCCTGAACTTAAACGAAAAATAAAAAAGAGTACTAAACCCTAAAAGACACCAAATGTACCCCTTGAGATCGAGTCATCCGAACCTTACACCAAACAACCGTTCATCGAGGAAATTTTCTTCATAACATCCAAGATCGACATATTCAAGACGAAATTCAAAACTCCACCCGATTCCCCTCCCGTAATCGTCATTGATCCTAATGACCAACCCATGTGCTCAAACACTAGGACTGTTGCTCAACACCTAGTTCTGCTATTATTCAATGCCCTGTTTCTAACAACTTCCATATCAAGGGTACCCACATGCAAATGATTTGAGAAAATCAATTTGATGGGAGAATCCGGTTCGATCCTCACCGACACGTTCCTGATTTTCTTGAGATTAGTAACTGATGAGGTGTCATTTTATACACTTTTTCAGGGTCATTTAAACCCCTAAATCATGCAAATATGCCCATATTATGTGCTTAATAGTTTGTTTTCATGTTTTTAGCACTTGGATGACTTTTGGAGGAAATACACGTGATTTGGGCTCAATTAGAGAAGAAACAGACAAGACTACGACTCTACACCAACTATCTTAAAGAAAAGCATACAGTGCGTGGAGACGGCGTCGCCAATTACAAGCGACGGCATCGCCAATTACAAGCGACGGCGTCAAAGATATCAAGGGACGGCGTCATGGAATTCTAGACGGCGTCAGAACAAAGCCGACTTAAAGAAACCCTAGAAGACCGTTGCCGCACGACGGCGTCAGGAATATAAAGCGAAGCCGCCACGCTTGTTTTCCTATATATATAAATCCATTTTTAGGGTTTTAGGTGTGCAACTTTTGGGAGACGAACCCTAGTTTTAGAAGATGATTTTAGCAGCCTTTAGGCTCGTTTTTAGGGTGTCAAAACACTCTTGTAACAGCCTCAACTGCATGATTTAATCAAGTGAAGTTCATTTATCCATTATCACTTAATATGTCTATGTGTTTTGTTATAGATTCTTGTTCTTCTTCTTTATTTGCCATGCAAGGCTGGATCTATTAGTATTTACTTATGATTGCATGAAACTTAGATTGCAGATCCTTTTAATGTTGCTTCTTGTGATGGATGTGCAAGTTAGGCTTTAGAAAACTAGCCATAAGATATTAAATTGGCATAGACGTCTAGGGAAACATGAGTGTGTAGAAAAGATACCATCTGTAACAGTCTTCATACTACCTTACCCCTAATATGGTTGATCCCTCTTAAGATATTTCAATTGCATGAAATGTACTCTTAGGGGCATTGTAATAGTCTTCATACTACCTTACTTGTGCGTTGCCTTAACGGAACATTATGTAGACGACGGGTTCGTGTAATTCGTTCATGACTTAGGAAATACTTACATAGATCATCACAAGTGTGACAAAGCAACATGATTAGGAGAAGCAATCTGAGGAGTAGTACATGATTAAGTAAATGTGTTCGTTTATCATATAAGTTATCACTAAAGTAGTTTAGAATTATTTTATTACTATTACTTTAATTAGATAAAATAAACCAACCTCTCAAACATATGATTTTACCTGCTTTCTATAAAATAAAAATACAAAAAGAATATTCTCTCAACCCCGTAGACCTCTATTAGATTCTGTTCGAGCCTTCCCAACCTATTCCCCTAGAGAACGATAACAACCCCCGAGTCTTGCCTTACTACACTACAACGGTTAGGTACTCTGCCTAGGGAGTTGTAAAACTTCTTGTTGAGGTCTTACGACGACCACATCAAGTTTTTGGCGCCGCTGCATGGGGAATAGTTAGGTCTACTCACTTGAGTCTTATCAAGTGAGAAATTTATTTTCAGTAAATTAGCTTTCTCGTAGTCTATCTTTTCTTTGTTTCCTTTGTTTTGTAAATCACTCTTTTGTTAATCATCATGATGTATGAAAGACCACCAACCATACGCTTTCAAAACCCACCACGAAACACAACCTTCCCATTCCAAAGATATACCTGGTTGTTCCAACAACATCAAGATGAATCTCTCTATGATGCATGAACTCATTACAAAGACTTAATCCGAAAAGTCCCGCATCATGGCCTCAGCCTATGGTCCCAAATTCAAATCTTTTTTGATCATATCGATAGGTATACCTAAATAGACATTAACTATGCAGCAGGCGGGAACCTTAGGAGATTCACTGCTGAAGAAGCATGGGAAACCATTGAGGATTGTGCCTAATATAATAAACAGTGGAAAAACCCAGCTAACACTATTTCTAACCAAACAATAGCAAATTTGAAGGCTCAATTAGTTGAGACTGAGGTGGTTAGAGTTAAGATACCTAAGTGCTTGTCATGGTTAGATGCATATGATGGGCCTATAGGTGATCTAGATAGGATGGAGGATAAGATAGATAATCAAAGCCCACAAAGTACCCCGCAAGTCCTCCCATCATTTGAGGTATATACACCATCTATAACTTACCCTGAAGAAGTAGAAGAGACTTTAGGAACCCCAATGGAAGTAGAACCTTTAAACAAAACACAACCAGTGGATTTAGGCTTAAATTCTTGTAATAATGACATTCCTCTTAGTTCTAAGGAAATTCCTATTTTTGATGAACCGGAGCCTCAGCCACAGCCCTTATCCAATTGTCCACCCTTATATGTACGTCTAGGAGAAGAAAGAGGCCCCGAACCACCCATCAAGCCACATAGTCTGGATAGTTTTAGGATAAAGGTAGTAGATAATTTAACCATTCATACACCACCTTCACCTCACGTGGTGTCTTTCCACCTTGAGGATGTGTATTGCTATTATCACCCATGTATAGATGACCCTAAGATACATTATGGATTTAAACCAGGTTTATTAGGATAAAGTGAATCCCTAGGTGTTGATTTCTTGCATTTGGAGACGATAGAAGATGATTAGGAATTAGAATCTAAAGAAGTTTGTTTTCTTGAGAGATGTCCCCGACGAGACAAGAAGTAGAAAAGGGTAAGATTAAAGAAACATACCATTTGGATCATATAATTCAACAACCACTTTTTCAACATATGGCTCATTCTCACCACAATGGTGTGTACCGTTACAATCTCCCGCACTTGACCTTAAGTGTAGGGGAAACCTCCCATTTATCTGTTAAATAAGGGTAGAGTCAGGCTCGTGACTCGAACAAAAAATAAGCGCTTTTTGGGAGGCAACTTAATCTTTTAATTTAATGCATTTTAGGTGTGTCTTGTGTGTTTTAATTCTTTATCATTTGTTTTTATATGTTTGAATTATGTGATCATGCTTTGTTTTATCTTTAACTTCGTCTTATTAACAATCAAAGGTATTTTGCATTAAAAAGTGTAGGAGAAAATATCCGGTTTATAAGAACTAATTCAAACATATAAAATAAATTGTTTAGATTAATTCGCGTCATGTTTCGAGTCATATGATTGTAATGATTAATCTCTGGTTTTATGCAGTATTTTACAAGGAATGACTAATAAAATTGCGTGCAGGAAATTTTTCAAGAAAACAAAATTGATATTTTCACAGAGTGTGAAGATGGCGTTAGGATTTTTCCTGACGGCGTCGCGTCTCCAGGTCTGTGAAAATTCGAACCTTTTCTATTATTTTCAAAAAATGATTTGTACAATATCCAAATTTGTATTTTTCTTATAAACCTGCAAAAAACCTATGATTGTATCATCACTTTCATCCTATCTTTACTACTTTCATAGAGTCAACCCTAAAAGTTTCGTTGTATACATCATATCTCGCCGATTTTACGCCAGGTGTAGTTGTCTTTGTCTTTGATTTACAGGTTATATTTGATAAGAAGAAGCTTGGAAGTTCTTAGGAAGTTTCCAGATGATGATCCTTGGAGGACAATTTAACCAGTTATTGCATTTTTCTTCTCCATTATTGAGCAAACCAAGGGAGTACTAGTTTCTTTTACTTGTTTTCTTTTCCCTTTATTCATTTTACGGGTACTTTTAAGAACATTGAGGATAATGTTCAACTTAAATGTAGAGGGAAATAAGCCTTAGAAACTATTCTTTCAATTGCCATTTTCTTTGTCTTTAAAATGATGGGTAATATATCGAAACATAGCATAGACGGTAATTTTGACCAAAATTTAAAAAAAAATGATGACACATACCGACGAAAACCGAGTATTAATAGCATCTTATGTATAGGAATTTATATGAGTAACACAAAAACCCTCAGAATTCCACCCAAAAAATATGAGGTTCACCTTTAGATCTATAGGAATTCGGGTATCTATTTTTGATACCCAAGATAGTTTATACCTTTAGCTTTCTTGAGTTATGGTTCGAATGCAGTCATATGTGTCTATTCTGTCATTACGGATGTGTACGTATGGTCTTTGTCGCCTTTTCTGGAGCATTGGTATCGGTATTAGATTATATGAGTATACTGGTAGTGTATTAAATTCTAGAACTTGTTTTTGTGATGCATTCTGAGATCACATAGTGAGAATTAGGATTTGCTAAATGATAAGAGGCACTAGGATTAACCCATGTTTTAAACCTGTAATTGTTATGATGATCACCTTGATCATATAACTATCCCACACCCTCGCCATGCACTCATTTTTAGTACAGGATACCCTTTGTACGCCCCTCCGAGCCCCTTTTCATGGTTCTTGTAATTTTCTGGATAAGCCGAACTATTAATGAAGATAAAACAATTGTTACACCTAAATCGTCTTAGCCTACCTTGTATGTACTCGCTTTTAGTACATTATTGTTTTAATCCAAGTTAATTATTGAGTACACGGTTGCTAAGTCCTTATCTTTGAAAATACAGTTTTGGGACGATTGGGATTTATGGTAGTATTTATTTCGCGGAAGAATGGGGAAGAAAAGTTAAATCAATACCCCTATATGTTTGTCAAATGATCTCTATGTTATGTTGATCCACCTCAATTCGGGTCATTGGTTAGATTGTAATTTTGAGTTCTAAAACTCAAGTGTAGGGGTGCATTTATAAACCCCAAGTTATGATGTATTATCAAAAAAAGAGATTGATGTAGGATTTTGTAGAGTTTGTATATCTTTGTCCGAGTCTTTAGCTTAGCAACCCAATCAGCGTGTATTCTTATAAATAATTAGCTAACCCTTTCACCCTAAATTCACCCAAAAGGCCACCCCAAATATATCTCATCCGTTTCTGTTTCCATTAATGTTATCTTACACCTACACCCCACAAACCTTAAAAGACCTCTTTGATAGTAATCATTAATACTTGCGCCTAGCGGTGGAGGTTTGATCCTTTATCAAGCCTATGGTAATTTATATGTTATGACACGTAATGAGTGTTAATTTCCCGTTTCCCATAGTTGTTATAATTTATTATACACCTGAGAGAAAGAGAGAATCCCAAACACTTATGTGAGGTCCTAGTATATTCTTTCCGTGCTTTTAATTAGGAGGTCTAGGAGGTTGTGTCGTAAACTGCTTTTAAAGAGTAGGTTAAATGCCCCCAATATTACTATTGTCTAGGTAGAAAAGCCCATTTGCTTGAGGACAAGCAAATCCTAAGTGTAAGGGTATTTGATGAGGTGTCATTTTATACCTTTTTTCAGGGTCATTTAACCCCCTAAATCATGCAAATATGCCCAAATTATGTGCTTAATCGTATGTTTTTATGTTTTTAGCATTTAGATGGCATTTGGAGGAAATACACGTGACTTGGGCTCAATTGGAGAAGAAACGGACAAGACTACGACTCTACACCAACTATCATGAAGAAAAGCATACAGTGCGTGGAGATGGCGTCGCCAACTACAAGCGACGGCGTCAAAGTTAATCGGTGAACGGCGTCATGGTATTTTAGACCGCGTCGAATGAAGCACCCCGAATTAAAAACACCTAAGTATAACATTGGGGCACCGCTCACGCGCGCCGTCAGGGAACATAAAGCGACGCCGTCACGCTTGTTTTCTTATATATACAAATCTGTTTTTAGGGTTTTAGCATGTAACTTTTGTGTGACGAACCATAGTTTTAGAAGACGACTTTGGCAGCCTTTAGGCTCATTTTTAGGGTGTCAAAACCCTCTTGTAACAGCCTCAACTACATGATTTAATCAAGTGAAGTTCATTTATCCTTTATCACTTAATATGTCTATGTGTTTTGTGATAGATTCTTGTTCTTCTCCTTTATTTGCCATACAAGGCTAGATCTATTAGTATTTACTTATGATTGCATGAAACATAGATTGTAGATCCTTTTAATGTTGCTTCTTGTGATGGATGTGTGTGTTAGGCTTTAGAAAACTAGCCATAAGATATTAAATTGGCATAGACGTCTAGGGAAACGCGAGTGTGTAGAAAGGATACCATCGGGAACAGTCTTCATTCTACCTTACCCCTAATATGTTTGATCCCTCTTAAGATAATTCAATTGTGTTTAATATACTCTTAGGGACCTTGTAATAGTCTTCATACTACCTTACTTGTGTGTTGCCTTAACGGAATATTAAATAGACGGCGAGTTCGTGTAATTCGTTTATGACTTAGGAAATACTTACACAGATCATCACAAGTGTGACAAAGCCATAAGATTAGGAGAAGCAATATGTGGAGTAGTGCATGATTAAGTAAATACGTTCATTTATCATATAAGTTTAATTAGATAAAAACAAACCAACCTCTTAAACCATGATTTTACATGCTTTCTATAAAATAAAAATACAAAAAGAATCTTCTCTCAACCCCGTAGACCTCTGTTAGATTCTGATCGAGCCTTCCTAACTTATTCCCTTAGAGAACGATAACAACCCCCGAGTCTTACCTATACTACACTACAACGGTTAGGTACTCTGCCTAGGGAGTTGTAAAACTTCTTGTGAAGTCTTACAACAACCCCACATCACTCCTTCACCCTCTCATCTTGTCAACTCTTTGTCAAATCTTGTTCCCCAAGTCTTTAAAAACCCACCTCATGAAAATCAAACCATGCACAATTACCAAATCGAAATCCTAAATCACCAAAGTCAACATCGAGAGAAGCACCGTAAAGGGTTAAGGTCAATCGAAAAAGCACTCAAGAACGTGATGAAGGGTAGAAAGAAGTGGACAAATTTGAAGAAGTGTTACATTCTTATTATTATTACTATTCATTATCTCACTAATTACTCTATGCTTTGCTACTTAGTTTCATGAATTAATTATTAGGATTTAGGCTCGTAGGCGGGCAATGAAATTTGCATTGGATGATCTTTCAATTTTATCATCTAAAACCTGATTTTCATGCTTCTCAAATCATTATGCTATATGAAACTGCTATGCATGTTTAGATATTTTACGCATACTTAATTGATTCTTGAATTTGCTTTGCATTTGACTAGCTTTATTACATTTAGATGAAAAAGCTAGAATTAGTTGATTCTTGAGGAATAGGATTTGCTGCACCCTCTAATCACTAGTCTTTCTTTTCTGCACACAAGTAAAAAACTGGGAATTCCGAAAAATTTCATAATCCATAGAAAATGGCCCCCAAATACTTGTGGCGGCCCCCCAACATTTATGGGACCGTCTTTAGGAGGGAAACAAAATTTTCAAATGTTCTCTCTTTTTCTGCAACTTTAACCTCTCTATTCTAGCCTCAGCTGCTATTTCTCTATTTTGACACACTACCTCTTAACTCTTTTTCATTGAACATCGTGCTTTTCTATTTTCTCTCATCCCCTCTAATATTTTAACCACTTATCATCTTCATCTTCCATCATCATCTCCACTTCACTTCTTCTTTTTCTCTTGTTTCTCAATGTCTTGCTCCAACCCTCCTCCAAACTTCTTAAGAAAACCTATGATTTCGGTAAGACAAGTTTGGAGAAGAACTACACCTACATCAAAATCACCACCACCATCTCAAAATGTTTCTGCTACACCTCCACCAAGAGCTAACTTCCAATATTATCCTCCACCTTCTATCAATCCAGTTAGGGATCAAATGGTGAATCAACTGCACAAAATATCTTCTATTCTTGAATCCAACATCCAAAATTCAAACAATGCCTACTTTCAAGCACCTCCTTCACCTCCCTCACCTTTCATTCGCCCAGCTACTCATGCTTAAGTTTAGTTTCATCCGGGTGTTTGTCATTGTTTCATGTATACCCGAAATCAATTCCACTCAATAAGAGATGAGCTCAATTTCATTTAATTTCTCCTCACTCGCCCCATGCCTCGTATTCGCGCACCTCCAACCCATGCCTCGCCAATTTTCTCTTTCTCACCCAACAAAAATTAAACACTCTCATATGTTTAATTTATCCAAATAATTGATAACCCATCTTTTGCTTGTGGCATCTCCTAGATATCAATAATCATCCAGTCTAGCTTTAGCTTTAAATGTCTTTCTATGTTTTGCTTATTTAACTTGTCTTGTAACATTCATACCTTTTAAGTATGAATTTGTATGAACACTTTAGCCATGAGAGGCTAAATCTCTCATGACTACACATGAGGTTATGATAATGAATAAGCATTTGTTATGATCGTGATCCTTTTATATCTTCTCAAGCTTTATGTTGAAAATCCTATTAAATCTTATATTGTCCATCTTTGCTTAACAACTTAAAATTATATAATCCTATCGGTATTGGTCGAGAGAACCCGTTATGATTTATGATGCGGTTTTATTAAAGATTTTCTATGATCATATTCGTTTATGCCGAGAAATCCACTTTCGAAATTGAAAACAAATAAGCTTGATATATCTAGTTACTAGATTATATGGTGACACATTGGTCTAGTTAACTAAATATAAAGTCTTGAGTTATTAAGTTTTTGTAAAAAACTTTTCAGACGACAATCCTTTTTGATAAATTAAGTTCCACTCCGAGTCTAATCATTCTCATACTTATAGATTATTTCAACATTCCGAGTAGTCATCTTTAATTATCATTGGTAAAACAAAAAGTTATTTTCAAGTTAAAGTTTATTTTCTTTCTGATTATCTAAACACTACTCAAATCCCTGTGGACGACCTGGTCCTTACTAAAATATTGAACTACATGCGTGAGTTTAATACTTTTACCCGTGGTGTTTCCCTATAATGAAAATTGATATTTCATGTCATTAAAATTTAAGCTATTCTTGTAGTCCAACCGGATAAATTACTTTAACTCCTCCACTTTTTCAAAATTGCCGTACAGTTTTCTGGCAAACTGACCCAAACAATTTCTCCTTTTGATGCATACACGTGTTTCCAATTCTGAACTTGTTGAACCTTTACCCGAATATGAACGTACTTTGAATCGAAGACTTCGTTGATGAAACAGAAGAGTTCCATACAGTCAAAGAAACAATCCACCAAAAAATCCAAGAATTTTCTACCCTCAATTCCTTAACATCAATAATTCTGTCACTTCTTGATATTCTTCGAAATTATGATCCAATGGATGATGAACCCATGTGGGCTGCCGACCATGTTGTCGCTCCGACTCTTGGTTCCGCAATCACTATTCCTGAAACCGCAAACAAATTTGCTATTAAAGGTAACCACTTGACTCTTGTCAAAGGAAACCAATTTGATGGTAGAACCAAAACCGATCCTCATAAACACATTCATGAATTCCTCGAAATCTGCAATATGTTTAAATACAGAGATACCGAAAATGAAGCCGTCCGCCTGATGATGTTTCCCCTATCACTAACTGGAGAAGCAAAAATGTGGCTGGACGAACTCAACGAAGACTATCGAAACATGGGAATTAACTTCAGAACACGCCTTTCATTAGCCGATTCTTTCCCCCAGCTCTTTTCGACCGACTCCTCAGAGAAATCCGATCTTTTTCTCAACATGAAAACGAATCTCTAACCAATGCTTGGCTTCGTATGAAGGAAATGCTCCAAAACTGCCATGGTCACAATCTTTCCAAAGGCAACATTATAAAAATCTTCTATCATGGTCTCAGCGAAATAACCCAAGAAGTTCTAAATGCCGCAGCCGGTGGTATTTTCCTCTATAAAACACCAAATCAAGCTTATCAGCTTCTCGAAGACAAAGTCTTACTCAAGCTCGACTGGGCTAAAAATTAAAAAAACTAAATCATCTCTTAAGAAAACCGTTACTTTTACCGATGAAGGTAGCAGTAATTCTGATACTGACAAAATTATAGCCCGAATGGATGCCATGACCCTGAAAATGGATGCTTAGTACAAAGAACTCCAATCGAATGCAAAAAAAAAAAAACAAAACCCGATCTTGATGAAGATAACATACCTAGTCCCGAGAAAATAAGTCAAATTCATGCAAACCTTCTGTCAGACTCGTTTTTACAATGATTACCGCGAACGAGACTCGAATCGCGATAATTGGCGTTCAAGCGAACGGAGTAGTTATAACCGAGACAACTACCGATCTAATACCGATGATAAACCGTATGATCTCAAGAACAATCAACGATTCATAAAATCTTCAACAACAACCAACATAGCTTTATTGGTCAAAGAAACGTTTCATTAGGATCTTGTAGAGGATCCCGTAACACTTCACTTCATATATTTAAACACGAAATTAGATCAAGAAAAGAGATGAGGAGATGAGTTGATTTCTTTAGAGAGAGAAAGAAGAGAGAGAGAGAGATGAGAGAATATAGGAAGAAGAATTATTAGAAAATGAACAACTAACTCTTTTCTAAATAGAAAAGAGTTTATATACCCCGTCGCGTTAAATGACGCGCGGGATATTTAACTAGGACCCGGGCTCGGGTTTTGCTTGGGATTAAACCCGAAACATATACAATATTAGATTAACTATCGAGCCCGATTCCCGATATTATACTATTACAACATTAACTAATTAAATGACCGAGACTCGTACACGTAATGAACGAACTTCCTGTTCGGCTTAATATTTTGAGGCTAACAATCTCCCCCGAAGTGAGTTCATTGAAGACACTCCTTCATGAGATCAATGAGATTGCTTTGTCGTTAAGCTCATGTGGTCTTGGTCTTTTTCTTTGTTCTTTGTTGTAGGCTTGTTTCTTCATGCTTTGCGATCTTGACTTTGAGCCTTTGTCATTGTCTTTATCGTCTATGCCATCTTGCGATCTTGTGTCTTTGACCAACATGCTCATACTTTTGCATATCTGAAAGCATTTATCAGAGTTAGCAGAATCTTTGATCTTATAAATCTTAAAGCTTTCTAGATAGATTTGTCTTTTAGATTGAGCATTTGAATAGGATTGAGGTTGCCGTCACCACCGTTTGACCTGCAGGTTTACGTTAGTGATAAACGAGAAAATTGATTTGAAAAATCAATCGACATATTACTTGTAAAAGCGTTTTTTTAGTAACAACATCGGGGATGTTTTAAAGCTGTTATCAAAATTCATCAACGTCAATTCATTTACGGACCAAATTCGATATCCAGTTTGTCACAAGTTTGATTTCATATAGAAAGTCTCGCAAGTCACCTACCAAGAGCTTGTAATATGCTACTCAAGCATGGATTCCATCTTTCATTGTGATACATAAGTATCCACTCGATGTTCTGGCAAATATCACAATGATTAATTGCTAGGAATCCTTGTTAACACTTGTATCTTGATGAATGAGCTAATTGGTATTCAGTTCTGACAAAATATAATTCAATTATACCATTTTCAACCTGTTCCTTTATGAAATTATACCGAGTATAGATGTGCTTTATTCGCGAATGTTGTATGGGGTTGCATTATATTGCTATGGCTGACTGACAGTCGCAGTACAATGGTATTTTGTTATAGTTGAAGCCATAGTCTTGAAGCTGTATCCTCATCCACATTACTTGAGCATAACTTGCAGATAACGCCACGTACTCTACCTCTACTGAAGACATTGCAGTGCAGTTTTGTTTCTTTGACATCCAGCTTACATGTTTATCACCAAGGAACTGTATCCCTCCAGAAGTGCTTTTCCGAGTATCAAGGCATCCCGCATGATCAACGTCTTTAGTAAAGCCTTTGGACATCAGGAAGTTTGATAGTTCATCGTACCAGGCTCTTGGAGCTTGCTTTAATCCATACAAAGCTTTCCTTAGAAGGTAGACTTTTTCTGGATGATCTGGATCAACGAACCCTTCCGGCTGAGCAACATAAACCTCTTCCTTTAGTGGACCATTAAGAAATGCTGTTTTCACGTCCATCTGATAGATTGGAAAAGACTTGTGTGCTGCGTGGGCAACGAAAATCCGAACTGCTTCCAAGCGAGCAACTGGAGCAAATGATTCTTCAAAATCAATACCCTCTTCCTGAGCATAACCTTTAGCAACAAGTCGTGCTTTGTTGCGAATTACAGTCTGATCTTCATCCTTCTTGTTCTTCCATAACCACTTTAGCTTTATAATCATCTTGCCAAATGGTTTGTCGACTAGTTCCCAGACTTTTAGTCTGTCGAACTGATGAAGTTCATCTTGCATTGCTTCAATCCATGCAGAATCAGCCATTGCCTCCTTAATGTTCTTCGGTTCAACAATACTCACCGTGAGTGCGAACATACACATTTCAGGATCTGTGGCAAGCTGTCGTCTTGTTTGAACTGGCATGGATGGATTTCCACGAACTTGTTCTAATGGATGATCTCTGGTCCATCGGAAATCATGACTTTGTGGTTGAAATGAATGCACATCGGTATTATCAATGTTGCGTGAGGAAGACTCACCAATTTCTTGTACCGGTGTACAAAAAGGATTGATAAATTCATCTTCTAGAAACGATGCATTCGGTGCTTGATCATTGTTGTTTTCCTCAGCGAGACCGTGTGTTGGATTGTAATATTCTTCTAGTAAAGGACTGAAGAGAAATTCTAACCCTTGTTGTGACGAAACTGTCTTTTCTGCTGAAGGAACAACATTTTGTCTTGGGGGCACGGGGTCAGAGTTGTCATAATCTGACGCCTTTTGTCCTTGAGGAACGAGGCCTGAAGAGACATTTTCAACAGACATCTCTTGTCGTTGTGGTGCGAGGTCTGAACTGTTGTGATCAGACATCATTTGAACATTGATGACCGAGGCTTGAACTGTTGTGTTCAAACGTCTTTTAAACATTGATGACCGAGGCTTGAACTGCTTTGTTCAAACGTCATTAGACATTGATGACCGAGGCTTGAACTGATTTGTTCAAACATCATTAGACATTGATGACCGAGGCTTGAACTGATTTGTTCAAACGTACTAGTTGTGATCTGGACAAGCATGCCATGAAGACCGAGGCTTGAACTGTTGTGTTCAAACGTCATTTAAACATTGATGACCGAGGCTTGAACTGATGTGTTCAAACGTCATTTATGATCATCAGATCAAAATTCCTTGAAGCCCTGTTTTCTGAGATATCTTTCTTTTTCGCAACCAAACTCTGAGTCCTTCCTCTGTAGGATAGAACGATGTACCTGTACTTAAGAGAGTACCTGCACTGACATTAAGAGCTTGTTCGCTTTCACATTGGTTAGGGATATCTGCATTTGAACCATTTGGGGGTTCACTTTCAACCTTTGTTGTGCTAGAGGCGAATGTCTTTCCTGTTGGAACCCATCTAAGACAAACAGTCTTGAGAATTCTACCCGTTGGTTGCCACCTAAGACAAGATCTAGGACTTGTTGTTTTCTCATGCACAGTGGTAGTCTTTTTGATTGAAAACCTATGTCCTTTTGGGATCTGTCTTTTTGGTTTCGTTGCAACCCTTATTTGCTCTACGGGTTTGTTTCTGTTTGTTGTCTTATTGGATGGAACCTTAGCACGCGAGTTGACTTCTTTCAGGAATTTTATTACACAAGCGTCATGATTGGCATTAAAGACACATTTCTGACATGTCGAGCAAACAAAATGTTTGGAGTCAGAAAAATTTCTAGGGATCCTAGAGTGTTCATGTGTCTTTTTCTTAGCTTCCTCTAGGTAGTGATTATGAACAATGTCGTTTGAGCTATACCTAGATGAGCTTGGTGCAATCATGTGATGAGGTTTTGCAGGGGCAGATTCTCTTCCCTTAGGCAAATGATGTGTAGTGACTGGTTTTGACAAGTCGTTGTTCACATCAACTTGGGAGGCAAACCGTGGTTTTGAAATTCTAGGTCTTTCAGACTTAAACGCAGTCGGTTGTCTAACAACGGATTGGTTTTTGAGTGGTTGTCCAACCGGTTTTCCCAAGATTGATGGCTTTGCAAACTTAGTATTCATACTATTTCCTGTTAGTTTCCTTAACTCATTTTTTAATGCTGCAATTGCAAACCCCTTTTTCTGAATCTGAGCTAGTACATCAGCATTTTCATTAGACTTTTTGTTTAGTTGTTCCATTAAAGAGTCATTCTGGTTTTTGGTCTGAACACGTGTACTTTTGATAGAATAAAAAAGATCTTTGTAAGTCTGTTTCAAATGCTCTTTTTCCTTATGTAACTGCTCATTCTCTGCAAGTAATTTAGCCACACTATGTTCCAATTCGATGTTTAATTTAGCCACACTATGTTCTAATTTGATGTTTATTGTTTCAATTACATCTATGTCATGTCCAACCTTGGCTTCATTACTTTTTTCTTTCAAAAATTAACCATGTTGCCCTTCTTTTAAAGCTTGATTTTGATATTTAAGTTCAAGATTAACAACAATGTGCTTTCATTCTTAAAAAATCTTTTTGAATGGGCAACGGTCTTTTTGAGATGTATATTTTCAGATCAAGAGATGGATTTGAAAAATTCAGTTATCTGGTTATCATTAATGTAGCAGGCAAATGATAGTTGTCCTTGACATTGTTCGCATTCTGGTCAACTTCCTTCATTATTGAGTTCGGGTTGCTCTGTATGCTGTTGTCCTTTAGCACAACAGACATTGATTTCAGCCAATAGTCGTTTGTACCTCAGCCATTGGCTCTACATCAGAGATGGGTCTGATATCTGCATCATCAACATGTGCATCATTCCCTCATCTGCTGCTTGTATCTTGCTCTAGTGATTCTGTCTCATTGCTTTCA
This sequence comes from Tanacetum coccineum, assembly GCA_026074375.1. NCBI lineage: Eukaryota > Viridiplantae > Streptophyta > Magnoliopsida > Asterales > Asteraceae > Tanacetum > Tanacetum coccineum. Next base: position 2,090 of record BQNB010118540.1, on the reverse strand, counting down.
ATGATAACCAAACTAGCATCAAATGCTTTACTCGAATCAACCTTTTACTCTGTCGTCTGCCGTCTGTATTTCATTACACCCTGATGTAATTTATCTACATTTTATCAGTGCTCTTTTCTCAATCGACTTTTTAAACTTAATCCATGTTTTGGATTTGGGTATCTACGGAATTATGGAATATCGAGTCGAGTGTATTCTTGAAAGTAGTTTCGTGTCATTACATTATATTCATCAATTTAAAATAGATCTGTGTGTTGATGTACATTTTGTAAAAGTTGTGTCTCGGGAGTTCTTTAATAGGAAGCCCTATGGATCCAATCTCTTGTAATTCTTCTTTGTCAAGTTGCTTTTCTAGTTGATCAACGTTTAGGATAATCTGTTTTTGCTGTGAAAGTCTTCTAGATCTTGACAAAAAAGTGTCGTATATGCGCGTTGATTCCATCCTTGGTAGAATTCTTTTATGTCGGTTGTGTCTAAAGACGAATTGAGGTTTGTGATGAAGTAGTTGAAAAGATACATGAAACTTTCTTTTGTTTTGTTTGAATTATAGCATTTGTTGTATTTTCTGAATTGAACATGAAGATAAAGGTATCTTCTTCTCCATTTTATCGAAAATTATGAAGTGGTAAATGATTTGAGGATTTAAGCGGGTTTAAATGAGATTGTTGTTGTTGTGGAAAAAAAAACTATTTACGGGCTTTTACCAAGTTTGATAAACCGAAAAAAATACAAGAGTATTTCACGGGATTTTACTAAATCAAGAAAAACCGTGAAAATAGAATTGTTGTTGAAATCGTTGTTGTAGTTGAAGAACTTGAACTTTTGTAACGATTATTGAGCTAAAACGATGAACGGTGCACAAATTTTGAGCTTGAAATGATTAACGGTTGATCAAAACTCAAATAAGGACAAACGGTGCACAAACGATTCACTTTAAAGCACTAACGGTTGAATTAGATGCACTAAGGACTAACGGTGCAATCTATTTTCAACAAGAAAGGTTGTTATTGCAACAAGAGACTTGTGGTGTGAAGTAGATTGAAGTCCAGGGATAAAAGTGTCATAGAATTCGAATTTATGTTTAAAAAATACACACGTTACTTCCCTTTGTTCATTTGTTCATCTTTGTTTTAAACTTGATAAACATGAGAAAAAATGCAACGTTTATGATTTTAATCCCGCGGAGTCGTACGGTTATCGTCGGGGTATTAATCTAAAATATCACGTTGATCAAACGTTGTCACGAACACGATGATATAATTCTTAAGTCCCGTCGTTTAACGTCACTCGAAACCGAAAAACCAAAAATTTGTTAAAACGTTTAAGTTTTTGTTCTCGTTCGGTTCCTACTAGCTTTCACTCGTTCGGCTCCAAGAGAATGCACTCGTTCGGTTGAGACAACAAAAAACTCGTTCGGTCCTTTAGATTGTTACTCGTTCGGGTCATGAAGGAAGCAACTTGTTCGGTTCATGAAGTCACTCGTTCGGTACTTGTTGAAGTCACTCGATCGGTTCTCAAGTGGTGTAGCTAGTTCGGCTCTACCTTGAAGAAACTAGTTCGGCTCTCTTATGACTTAACTCGTTCGGCTCAACTAAAAAAAAGTACTCGTTCGGTGGATGAAGAATGAACTCGTTCGGTTGTGCTTTAATAATGAACTCGTTCGGTTCCCAGAAGTTTAAACTTGTTTGGTTCCCACAAGTTTAAACTCGTTCTTGTCTTTGTCGTCTTAACAGAACCACCAAAACCACCAAGAAAAAGGACCAAAATAAACTAGCCAAAATAAACTAAGACTTTTGGTCTTTGTCATCGCATAATAGAAAATCAAGAAAAAAAAGTGAACTTTTGTGGCAAGCAAAAAGTTATGACGAAATAAAAACAAAAAAATTACCGAATAATAAGCTTAAAAAATTACCACAAATAAATCACTAAACCCACCCGAGGCTCTGATACCAATTGTAGGAACCGGATTAACACTTTCACTTCATAACACGAATCAAGAACAAGAAATAAGAAAAGAGATAGAGAGAAAAGAGAGAGATGAGAGAAAAAGAAAGAAATTAGATTTAGATATTTGTGATTTTCTTAGATAT
>BQNB010118539.1:0-20972 GCA_026074375.1 Tanacetum coccineum | reverse complement strand
GTTAATCAACATAGGTCTCTAGTCGATGCAACAAAATATCATAGCATGATTGGTGCCCTAATGTATCTTATGTCTAGTAGGCCAGACATTGTACATGCTACTTGTTTATGTGCTCGGTACCATGCTAAGCCAACTGAGAAGCACCTCAAGGAGGTTAAAAGGATCTTTTGTTATCTTCGGGGAACCATTAATATGGGTCTCTGGTATACGAAGGATTCTGGCTTTAAACTAACCGGATTTTTAGATGTTGATTATGCGAGATGTAAAGACACCTTCAAGAGTACTTCCAGTGGAGCTCAATTCTTAGGCAAAAAGCTGGTTAGCTAGTCCTCAAAGAAACAAGACTGTACGGCGCTGTCAACCGTGGAAGCAGAATATGTGTCTCTATCCGCTTGCTGTGCCCAAGTCCTTTGGATTCGGACACAGTTAACAAATTATGGCTTTTACTTCAACAAGATTCCAATCTATTGTGATTCGAAATCAGCCATAGCCATATCCTGCAACCCGGTCCAACACTCGAGAACGAAACATATCGCTTTCCGCTACCATTTCATAAAGGAACATGTGGAAAAGGGTATGATTGAACTGTATTTTGTCAAGACGGATTACCAACTGGCCGACATCTTCACCAAAGCTCTTCCAGTAGATTGATTAAACTACTTGGTTCGTCGCCTTGGTATGCGTAGTTTCTCTCCTCAGTGTAATACCCCCAAAATCAGGTAGCAACGAAATGGTAACAATGGGGTGCTACGTCAAAGTACAATAATCAAGATATAGGAAACGACCATAAATGGACATTTAAGATAAGATTTCATTTGATGCTGTAGAAAAATATCAAAGTTTATACATTAGGTCCCATATGTTTTAAAAAGTCATAAACATTAAACGTACGTTCTTTTAAACAAAAGCTTCGTAATTCCAAAAGATGGCATAAGTTTTTAAAGATAATAAAAGTTTCATCAAATTTAGATAAATACAGAATCCATCTGCATTGATATCCGTCACGGCTCCCCTCAAATCTTCATACCCTAGGACCTGAAATTACATGATAAAAGTCAACACAAAGGTTGTGTGAAATCATAGTTTTGTCAGTAAAAAGGTGGAACACAAGATTTTTGTAACAATAGACTCTGAAACACATTCAGTAGTCAAACACTTTGTATTATTGCACTAAGCTCTTGACACCGAAACCTTGATGAAATGAAATGAAATCAAACCAGTATTCGAGGTTTGTGCCCCAAAACGGATACAGATGTTACCAAAACATCCAACGAATTTCTCAAAACAGATACAGATGCTGCCAAACATCCTACCGATAGATCTATCCATAACACTCGCGCTTACTACAATAGTAATTAACGGTTCATGATAAATAGGGACTTCACGACAATACAGTAACTTAGGCAATAGTAATGAGGCAATAAGTCTGGATAGCATACACTTTGTAAACACTTTGAAAAAACTTGTGTCTAATAGTAAAACAAGCAATGTAATCTCACCCCGTAGATTTTGTAAAACAATTAAGTAGTAAAAAGGGGGCTAAGAACTCACCTCGAGTAATTTTCATGAAAAAAGGGGACTTAAATGACAATACAGTAACTTAGGCAATAGTAATGAGGCAATAAGTCTGGATAGCATACACTTTGTAAACAATTTGATTAACAACAACCATATATAATCCTATATAGCTACATCACCATCTAATCGCATTAGTGAAATCGTGTTTATAAGTTAAAAACGTTTATAAATACACTTTAGTGAAAATGACGCAAATTTCTCATTTCAAGTTCCGTTTCTTACGTCCACTTTTTCGTATTAAGAAGAGTTATCAAAATATTACATTTTCATAATTTGGGTCCTCTAATGAACAGTACTTTTTACTGTTCATGACAGTTATAAAGTTATTTTTATAAGTTTAGTTATCGTAAATCTCGTAAATGTTGTATTTTATTCGTTTTAACTCTATTTTTAGTGATTCTTTCGAGCACGTTCTCGTAATTGAAATATCTATTTATTCAATGATGTTTTAAAAATGATAATCACTTATGTGAATAGTAACTTTTATAAAAATAGTTTTATAATAGTATTTATTGTAGTAAACTTGTAATTGTCGTATCTCTTTCGTTATAAATCAGATTTTTAAGTTTCTTACCTTTTTAGAATCCTTATGATATTTAGTATTTTTATAAAATATAAAATATATAATTTTATTTTCATATTAAAACAGCCACTTTTCATTAGTTATATATATTATTTATATAAATTATTTTATATACTTTTTCAACTTAATAAAAATACCACAATTTCTCCACAATACTTATATCATATGTCTTATATATATATTGTCCTTAGTCCATATTGTCCAAGATTTGTCCATGATCACAAGTCCTTTACATTTATAAACTTACTTAGTAACTTTTAATTACTAGTTTTATACCTAAACTTTTTATACATAAACCAAAAGTGTACAAGACTTATACATCTATTTTAACATAATATTAACATCCATATATCATGTGAAAAAGTTTATCAAAGCATGATTATAAGTAAAAATCCATTTTACATGTTAAAACATTTCCTAAATGGTGATTAACTATATAGAACTCATATATGCATAAAATGATAAATGTAAAGACATAAAGGGTTTTAGTTAACCTTAATATGATGTAATATGATAACCAACACAATCTAAACCCTTGTTTAGATTATAAACCCAAGCTTGCAAGATCTTGAAATCCTAAACCCTAATCTTCCATTTTTCTTCCTTAACACTTATAAAGGCTTATCCAAGCCTTCAAACAATCTTAGTAGGTCATAGATATGTTGTAGTAATGCTTGTATAAGTGGTAGAAAAATTTGTATGGTTTGTGTTTGATGGGCTTTTTGAGCTGTAGCCTTTCAAGAGGTAAAAGGGAGATGTTTGTTGATTTTTGCTAATTGTTTTGTGTTGTGAGAGTGTATGCATGAGTTATAAATATAATAGGCTAGTCAAAGATGGTAGAAGTAAGACCAAATACTTTCAAAGGGGGGGGAGGTGGCCTTTGGAACATAGAGAGGGTCTTAAGGAAGACTAGTGGTCAAACCACTAGTCTTGGGACTAATTCATTAAGACTTGGTCCCTTGGTCCCCTAAAGAAGGTGTTATCCCATGGAAATGAGGAGTAATTAACTAGCTCTTTCTTTGGTAAATAAATACAAGTATTACTTGAATTGGTATAAGTTGGTAACTTATTTAAACATAATGCATCACTTTGTAAAATGTAATGTCTAGTTTATTCCTTAGAAATTTTGGCCCATGTGATGTATGTAGCTAAAGTTTTATAAAACTTTGAGTATTAGTAATAATCATAGGTATTTGTTGAAGCGTAGAAAAGTTTTGGTGGTTCCGGGAATGCCTAAACGTAATTTATCGCGAAACGTAACGTTTTACGTAACCGATAAAAATAAAACATAATAAGTAAATTATTACTTTAGTAATAATATTATAATGATTTCTTGACGTGAACTTAAAATTTTTTGGTGCCTGTTTACGTTGATTGTTGATTTTTAGTTTACTCGATTTAACGTATCGATTAAAATTAAAAGCAAACGCGTACGAGAAAAAAAAATTATGAATTTAATAATGTCGTACATTGATCAAAAATACGAATTGTTACACTCAGGAACTTGATCGTCTTGCAAAATCATAATAATTCTTTGTATATATCTTATCAGAAAAACAAAAAATAAAAAAAAATTTAAAAATACAAAAATAATCCTCTCTGACATGTGTCTCGACAATCGATAACATTTGGGCACCTAGAAATGTTGATTAATATTAACACTGGTGAATAAATGAAGTTCGAACGAGAGTTTCAAATGCTTTCAAAACATGTCTTTTCACTTTTTCTCTACGACTTCTAAGTAAATGTCAGCTTAGGACTTGGTCTTCAAAGAAAGGAAAATGTTCATTTATGTCCATTTATCCTACACAACGGAAAGTTCATATCTTCCCGGTCTTGAGAAAAGTCATATAAACATTCAAAGTTTTGAATGCTCAAGAGAAGTACTAAGGAAAATGATGGTAAATAAGATATATATCACATATTTTCCTGTTAAGCACAATTTTTCAAGATATTTTCAAAAAGAAAATTTCAAATTCTTTCAAAATTGTGTGCTCAACAAACTCCCACTCCAAGTTTTCAATCTATTCTTTACTTGAGGGGGAGTATAATAATATGATTCATTCTGCATGCACTCCTGTTCTCCCAAGACTTAGTTAGGCTCATGTGAATTTTGGACATTAAATTGTTTTTAATTCACTAATTGTCAAAAATTGTAACCACATATGCAATTTTTGAGAGGGAGAATAGTGAATAAAATATGATCAATACGGATTAATAACGGATACGATCTTGAATCTATAAGTGCGTTCCTAATCTTTGCATGTGCGAAACACTTTCATAATATGGTGCATATGTGTATGGGGAGCTTTTTGGTAACTCTGGAAACTCTCAATGTGTCTTAAATGATTTCTCAGACACATTGATTGATTTTTATCAAATGGCTTTATGGATCCTCATGGCAATACCCTAAAGACCGACCAACTATTGTTTCTTAAGGAGTTATAGTTAAGGTTAGGTTTATTCGTTCCATAATCCAACCAGAACCGGAAGGATCTACCCAGGAACTCTCTATTAGATAGAGTAGAAGTCCTAGGTATGATTGAAAAAAAGAGTAAAGTGAGAATAAGGGAATAGTGCCGACTGAGATGGAGCTAGTGCTGGAACAAACCCAACAAGGTACTAGTCATGAAGTCTCGGTAAGCACTGAAGGGGTTGAAGAATGAAAAAGAATTGTAAGGATAAAGGGTGTAAAGAAAGAAGCCCTCCATACAACCTTAGGCAGAAACCGGGTCAATGCATAATCTATCGGTAATCACAAAGATGATTCTGATATTGAAGACTGACATCATGGACCCAGTGATGCAATGCACAACCCTCCCTAGCCACTCAGAATCTCTCAAAAGATTTCTGTTTCATTTCTCACGGAGATCAACACATTTCTATCGGCTTTCTCATTCCGAGATCGTTGATATTGAAAAGGTGGCAGTCCGCTCCAGCCTCCGTTTACCAAATAACAAATGTGCACTTATAGAGTCTAGAGCCAACGAGATCCATCAAAAATCTCACTAGGACACAAATTCCAATATACAAAATGTCGTACATCATTATACAACATTTGGTATCAAAAAGTCCTACGCATTATCCTTGTGATAATTGCCAGAACATCAGAGTGATACTCTTTAGTATTCACAGTGATGATGGAAATCCTTCTTGAGCCAACATCAAACAAGCTCTTGGTAGGTAACTTGCGAGATTCTAAATGAATCAAGCTTGTGTCAACTGGATATCGATTTTGGTCTAGTATATGAATTGATGACTCAATCAGAAAGATAGTAACTATCTGATTCACTCTTACCGTGTTGTCTGCTTTGAGACGTTCCGGTAATGAGAACAAGCAAGCATGGTAATTCTAATACATCTGTGTTAGAAGATCCTACGCTTTGAGCTGGAAACCCTGTCAAGGAGATTCTTTGAATCTACCTGATCACAGGTATAGTATTTATACTATAAAACGAGAAACCGAAGGTTATTACAACCAGATGAATGTCAAAGCTAAATTCATCTTTTATTGCTAACTGTCTTAATTCAGGATTAGATGATGGTGTTGCATCCAGTTAGCCTCATAATATTGAGTCGAACAAGGAAGCTCGGTCAATCGACAAGGAAGCTTTGGTCTTTACTTATGTATTTATTATAATAGGCTAGAAAGGAAAAACCGAGCTCAATATGTAATCTAATATTGTATGTGTTGCGGGTTTAATCCCAAGCAAAACCCTAGCCCAGTCCGTGTAGGAAAGCTAGGCGTCCCAATGTAAGCCTATGCTATAAATACCCTTCTCCACACTTGTAGAAGGGTTGATTGTTCTTATTTTTCTTCACAAGCAATCTAACTTTCCATCTTTCTCTCTAACTTCTCTCTACTTTCTCTCTCTAAGATTATTCCATTTTATCCTCTACTTTCTTGTTAATTTCGTGTGTTATGAAGTGATGATGACGTAATTATATGGTACCTACATGTGGTATCAGAGCTCAGTGGTAGATAGGTGATCATTTTTGTGGTTTTTCAAGATTATTTTTGGTTTGAAAGTTTTTAAGAAAAAATCATAATTCATCCTTTGATTGTGGTTAGATTGGAAAAAGTATTGTACTTTTATGTTCTAAACATGCCAAAGTATCTTACTTTGAAGTTGTTTAGTTTGAATCGACAGCTTATTGTGATTTTAAGGCGTTTTTAAGTGAAAAAACCAAGTTTTTCTTGCTAGCGAGTTATGGCATCTAAGAATATGGTGAGTGTAAAATTACCATTCAGTTTTGGTAAACTGCAACCATCAATGGATTTTGAGAGAAGTCTTTACCATATTTACGTTTGAGTTTGGATAGCCAATGCTTCATTGTAATAACTGGGTGCATTGATAATAACCAGATAGTTTTGATAACTATCTGTATCAACAGATTTGAGTAGTCTTTACCAAGTAACTGTTTATCTCGGATAGCCAACTCTTCACCAAGATGCCTTGGTGAGTTGATTGACTCTTACAATGAAATTGTTTATAAACGAAACCAGTCGATTCAAACCATTCATATGTTAGCACCCAAATGCTCAATATATAATGGTAGACCAACTTTTGCAAATCCAATGTACCTTAAGAAAGCTCAGGCTGAAAAACCATGTTTGTATGAGATCCCGTATGATAATTCTGATCTTGCAAACAGATTTGCCCCTGAAAGGGAAGAGACAATCACTCTTGATAAAGAGAGTAGATCAAAATTGAATAAAGACTTAGTGAAACCATATGATTATACAAAGCAGAATAGTCTTTATGAAACTTTCAAACCACCATCACAAGAATATCTTGATCAGTTGGCACATGCTAAAGAAGTTAGGAAGAAAATGTGGAGAAAATCGTTTGTTAAAACAAAACCAAACATTGTCAAAAACATAGCCTTTCTTCCCGTTTCGAAATCCATCAGTAAAAGTAGAAAAGCTTATAATGTAATGACTAATAACATTAATCACTTTAGAGAGATTGTTGATCAAGCTTGGGTAATACATACTTATGATAGCTTTAGTGCGCCAACTGCTCTTGATATGGAAGTTTTGATAAAAACATGTTTGATGCCTCTTTCGCTAAAGATACAAAATGACAGTTTTCAATTTGTTCATGAACTTAAAAAGGAGATGCATGATGATTTTAAGTATGTTGAATCCCTTGAAAAAGAGATTGACGAACTTAAATCTAACAAGGCAGATTTTTCAAACATGTATGATCTACTGCTCCAAGAGTGTATGTCTAAGGATGTTATGTGTTGATATTTGCATTCTTTGTCTGATTTAGATGCTCGTAATGAATTGCAACGCTTATATCTTTATAAAATCAAAGAATGTGAATATCTTGCAGAAAATCTTTCGAAACAAACTAAAAGTGTCAATAAAAAGGTTTATAATAAGCTCTTACGAAGTTTTGCTAAATTAGAAAAACATTCGATTTCTCTTGAACTTGATTTACAAATTTGTAAAGAAAAGTTGAAAAATGACACAGTTTGCAAAGAAAACGCATCAAATGTATTTCTAAAAGAACATGAACAATATCATGAAATACAAGATTTGAAAGCTTAACTGCAAGATAAGAACATTTCCATAAGTGAGTTAAACAAACTCATTGAGAAGTTCAAAGGACAGGGTGTGGATACTAATTTTGAACAACCATCAATCTTGGGAAAATCGCCTTTGCAACCATTCAGAAATCAACCAGTGATAAGACAACCATCTGCGTATAAATCTGAACGATCCCCATTTCCAAAACAGCGGTTTGCCTCCCAAGTTGACGTGCCGCATAATTTGACAAAACCAGTCACTCCACATTCTAGGCCTCAAATTAGGAAATCATCTTTTCCTAACCCTTCTGATGTGAATGCACCTGGCCCTTCTAGGAATAGCCCAAAGCATGTGTCGTTTCAATCACAAAGGGAATATGTAGGTTCAAATGACATGGTTCATAACTACTACCTAGAGGAAGCTAAGAAAAATGCACAACCTCAGAAAGAAGTCAATGCACAGCTTTTGCCTCCAACGGCATGCAAAGCTGTAAGAAACACAAATGTGCTTAAACCATGAATGTATCAAATTGACACTAGGATAACACAAACTAGAGCACCATAGTTACCTCAGAATTCTAGGAATACTAACCATCGAGTGTCTACCTCTACAGGAGTAATTCACAGAACTAGTGTTAGCAGACCACAGCTTAAGAGCACTCAAGTGACAGATAAGGTCGTGTAGAACAATAGTCAAGTGAAGTTTAAGAAGACAGAAGTAGAAGACCACCGTAGGATTTCTAGTATTTCTAAGAAAACAATGTTTGTAACTGCGTGTAATGACAGTTTAAATTCTAGAACTTCGAATGTTAATGTTGTTTGTGCTGATTGTGGAAAATGGGTGTTTAATTCGAATCATGATGCTTGTGTTTCTAAGTACTTGAATGACATTAATGCTAGAACTAAGAAGCCTAATTTAGTGCCTATTAGTACTTAGAAACCCAAAAACAAAGCGAACAAATCTGTTGCAACACCCCATAAGAAAACGGTTGCACCAGATACCACTATTTAGAAATCTAAGAGTTACTTTAGGGAGTTGTATGAGAATATAAATAGGGAATGGAAATGGTGGATAGAAAAGCAAAGTCCTTCAGGATATAAATGGACACCCAAACCACCTAATACCAAAAAGATGTGGATGCCTAAAATTCAGAAAGAAAATGTATCAGCAAGTATTAGTCCCTCTATAGACATCGTCTCTAGGATAACTAATGTCTTAAAGATATCGAACTCCTTAGGATCTAACTTGTCAAATGTTCCATCTTCCTCAAATTCTCTTGAAGATTGTTCAACTCATCATGTTCATTGTTGACTCTGGATGCACAAAGCACATGACGGTCAATCTAAAGCTTTTGTGCAATTTTGTTAAGAAAATTCTAGGTACTGTTCATTTTGGGAATGATCAATTTTCTCCGATTTTTGGCTACAGAGATTTGATTCAAGGAAATGTCATGATAAATCGGGTTTATTACGTCGAAGGCCTTAGTCACAATCTTTTCTCAGTTGGATAGTTTTGTGATGTAGATTTGGAAGTCGCTTTCTGGAAATCTTCGTGTTATGTGAGAGATCTTCAGGGAAATAATTTACTCATAGTAATCGTGGATCTGATCTCTACATAATTTCTCTTCAAGAAACAACTTCAACAACTCCACTCTGTCTGATGGCTAAAGCATCGCCGACTCAAGCATGGTTATGGCATCAAAGACTGTCTCATCTCAACTTCGACTACATTAACCTGATTTCTAAGAAAGATATTGTGATTGGTCTGCCAAAGCTAAAATATGTAAAGGATCAACTATGTTCTTCTTGTGAAGTGAGTAAAGCTAAAAGAAGCTCTTTCAAGTCAAAGGCTGTTCCAAGTTCCAAAGGACGGCTAAATTTGCTTCATATGGACTTATGTGGTCCAATGCGAGTTGCTAGCATAAATGGGAAGAAATACATTCTGGTTATAGTTGATGACTATTCTTAATATACTTAGACTCTCTTTCTTCGATCCAAGGATGAGACACCAGACATGCTAAAGGAATTTCTCATAATGATTCAACGCAATCTTCAAGCACAAGTAATTACTGTTTGGACTGACAGAGGCACAAAGTTCTTAAACAAGACACTCCATGCATATTTCATGGAAGAAGGCATTGAACATCAAACTTCCACTCCTCGAACACCTAAACAGAACGGCGTTGTTGAAAGATGAAACCATACTCTGGTTGAGGCTGCTCGAACGATGCTGTCAGCTTCTAAACTTCCATTGTTCTTTTGGGCTAAAGCAATCGCAACCGCATGCTATACTCAGAACTGATCCATCATTATTTCGACTCATGGAAAGACAGCTTATCACATCATCAATGATAGGAAACCTTCTATCAAGCACCTTCACATCTTTAGTTACCTTTGTTATCTAACTAGAGATGGTGAAAATTTGGATAAGATGAAAGAAAAGGGGGATCCATGGTGGGATATTCTAATCAGTCAAAGGGGTATCGTGTTTACAACAAGAGAACTCGATTAATAGTTGAATCCATACACTAATATATAATGTTTAATTTAAAAAGTAAACGTCAATGTTTCGTCTAATTATTTAACGCACTTAGAGACCAAACCAAAGGCTGACCAAAACTAACAATTTAAAGTATATACGACCTAGTTTCTTAAATGTCCGAAGTCGTAAGTTGTATACTCATGGTTTGACCGCGTTGACTCGATAAAGTTGATCATTTTAATCAAGAAACTATTTTCAAATGTCATCATTTTAAATAAAGTCAAGCACACTCTAGGGGCGAGATTGCAAGTAATTATATTATTATTGTTCCGTTTAGTGAATATGTATTACGTATTCATAGGTTGCGGATAAAGTCGTTTGCATCGTTTTCTGTACCACTACCTTGCTTCTACGTTATCATTACTTGATGTGAGTTTATAGTCCTCACTTTTATACTTTTTCAATCATTTATCAAATCTCAGGGATGAGATCATGTTTGTTTTACAACATGGATGCAAGTACATTTTAAATTCAAATAAAAATTTTAATATTACGAGTTTTCTCAAAGTAGCTATAACCCACTGTGCCATTTCAATGAAAATGTTAATTGATATATGTAATTGTTAATTGCTTATGTGAGCGGTATGTTATGATAGATCTATTTTGGATTAAATCCCCGTTTCTGGGAAAGTCAGCGCTTGCTAGTTTTACCAGGTTGGCCGAAAATGACAAACGTATACCATTTGGATTCATGGATGTTACGGGTTAAACATCCACATTGGGCAAAGTCATTTATATGTATTTGATATACATACATTGTTTAGCTTCAGTGTCATGAGCTTAGTGCATTTCGTAATATATTTTTGTGATACTGTATTTGTTACTTTATTACAGGAAGATCTTGCTATCCACTTCGTTAAATTTATAAACCTATAAATTCACCAACATTATTGTTGACAGTTTTAAACATGTTTTCTCAGGTCAATAAGTACTAGTATCGGATACTTTGGCTGGTGTCATTTGAAGTCTCATTTTATCATATGCATTGCCATGCATTACATTTTGGAATATTGTTATGTTATGAAATCTTTATTTTTACAAGATAAACAAGTTAAGCCTATGAGCTTTTTGTATCGAACCATTTATGAAATCTAATGTATCAGTTTTAAACGATCCTTATAATGGTCGTTCTCATATCTTGTGCTATTGATCTATGAAGTAATACCCCCGAAACATCATATTCCGCTGCGGCCCATTTTGGGGGTGTTAAACCCAGTTACTCGACGTTTGGTATATACTAACCCTCGCGTGTCTACCTTTACAGGAGTAACTCACAAAACTCGTGTTAGCAGACCACAACATAAGAGCACTCACGTGAAAAATAAGGTCGTGCAAAACAATAGTCGAGTGACGTTTAAGAAGACAGAACTAGAAAACCACCGTAGGATTTCTAGTATTTCTAAGAAAACAAAGTCTGTAACTGCGTGTAATGACAGTTTAAATTCCAGAACTTCAAATGTTAATGCTGTTTGTGCTGATTGTGGAAAATGTATGTTTAATTCAAATCATGATGCTTGTGTTTCTAAATATTTGAATGACGTGAATGCTAGAACCAAGAAGTCTAATGTAGTGCCTATTAGTGCTAGAAAACCCAAAGAGAAAGCGAACAAATCTGTTGCAACACCCCATAAGAAAACAGTTGCACCAGATACCACTATTCAGAAATCTACGAGTTGGGAGTTGTATGAGAATACAAATCGGGAATGGAAATGGTGGATAGAAAACCAAAGCCCTTCATGATATAAATGGACACCTAAACCACCTAAGACCAAAAAGATATGGATGCCTAAAATCAGGAAAGAAAATGTATCCTCAAGTATTAGTCCCACCATAGACATCGTCTCTAGGATAACTAATGTCTTGAAGATATCAAACTCCTTAGGATCCAACTTGTCAAACGTTCCATCTTCCTCTAATTCTCTTGCAGATTGTTCAACTCATCCTATTCATTGTTGACTCTGGATGCACAAAGCACATGACGGGCAATCTAAAGCTTCTGTGCAATTTCGTTGAGAACTTTTTGGGTACTGTTCATTTTGGGAATGATCAATTCGCTTCGATTCTCAGCTATGAAGACTTAATTCAAGGAAATGTCATGATAAAACGGGTTTATTACGTTGAAGGCCTCAATAACAATCTTTTCTCAGTTGGTCAATTTTGTGATGCGGATTTAGAAGTTGCTTTCCAGAAAATATTTACAACCGCATCTTCCATTGTTCTTTTGGGCTGAAGCAATCGCAACCGCATGCTATACTCAAAACCAATCCATTATTATCTCGACTCATGGAAAGATGGCGTATCACATCATCAATGACAGAAAACCTTCTATCAAACACCTTCACATATTTGGTTTCCTTTGTTATCTAACTAGAGATGGTAAAAATTTGGATAAGATGAAAGAAAAGGGGGATCCATGTGTCATGGTGGGATATTCTACTCAGTCGAAGGGGTATCATGTTTCTACTAAGAGAAACACTCATTGATAGTGAATCAAATAAAGTTTGATGAAATCAAAGAAATGGCGTCTGCTGAAAATAGCACTTCAGGCCCCATTCCTCCACGACAAGAGATGTCTGTTGATGAAAACTCCTCAGGCCTCATTCTTTAAGAACAACAAAAGGCGTCAGATTATGACAACTCTGGCCCCGTTCCCCCACTACAAGATGTAGTTCCTCCAGCAGACAAGATAGATTTATCACAACAACAGTTGGAAGTTCTATTCAATCCTTTATATGAAGAATATTTCTCTACAAGAAGTCAAAGTGTGCATAAGTCTTCTTCTCCCACCAATAATTCTAAGCAAAAAGTCACACAACCTACAGCGAATGTTCAACAACCGTCGACTCCAACAACAAATATCAATGCTGAGGATGACAACAATGATCAAGTAGAAGATGCATCGTTCCAAAATAATGATTTTATCAATCCTTTCTGTACACATGTACAAGAAATTGCTGAGTCTTCCTCATGCAATATTGATAATTCCAATATGCATACCTTCTATCAACCACACAGTTCCGAATACCGATGGACAAAAGATCACCCGATGGAACAAGTTCGTGGAAATCCATCCAAGCCAGTGCAAACAAGACGACAACTTACAATAGATCCTCAAATGTGTATGTTCGCACTCACCGTGAGTACAGCTGAACCGAAAAACATTAAGGAAGCAATGGCTGATTCTGCATATATCGAAGCAATGTAGGAAGAACTTCATCAGTTCGACAGACTACAAGTCTGGGAACTCGTCGACAAACCCTTTGGCAAGATTGCTATAAAGCTAAAGTGGTTATGCAAGAACAAAAAGGATGAAGATCAAACTGTAATTCGCAACAAGGCATGGCTTGTAGCAAAGGGATATGCTTAGGAAGAGGGTATTGATTTTGAAGAATCATTTGCTCTAGTTGCTCGCTTGGAAGCTGTTCGGATCTTTGTCGCAAGCAAACAAGTCTTTTACAATTTATCAGATGGACGTGAAAACGACATTTCTTAATGGTCCACTGAAGGAGGAGGTTTATGTTGCACAACCAGATGGGTTCGTTGATCCTGATCATCTAGAAAAGGTTTACCGTCTAAGGAAAGCTCTATATGGATTGAAGTAAGCTCTAAGAGCCTGGTATGATGAACTCTCAAATTTCCCGATGACCAAAGGTTTTACAAAAGGTACAATTGACCCTATTCTATTCACGATAAGATACGGGGAGGATAATATACTTGTGCAAATTTATGTCGATGACATTATTTTTGGTTCTACAAACCTAAAATATTCCAAAAGATTTGAAAAATTAATGCACCGTAGATTTAAGATGTCCTTAATGGGGGAAATAAAATTCTTTTTAGGACTTCAGATCCACCAATCCCCACGAGGTATCTTTATCAATCAGGCTAAGTACACTTTAGAAATTCTAAAGAAACATGTTATGGAAAAAGGTGAAAGCATTGGTACACTAATGGCTATGAAACCTAAACTGGATGCAGATTTGAGTGTAAAAACCATAGACCAAACTGGCTATCATAGTAAAATCGGGTCTCTCATGTATCTGACATCTAGTAGACCAGACATAGTGCAAGCAATATGTTAGTGTGTACGTTATCAAGCACGACCGACTGAAAAATACCTCAAAGAGGTTAAAATGATCTTTCAGTACTTAAGAGGTACCATTAACATGGGACTCTGGTATCCGAAAGATTCTGGCTTTGAACTAACATCTTTTTCAGATGCGGGCCATGCAGGATGTCTTGATACGCGCAAAAGCACTTCTAGAGGAATACATTTACTAGGTGATAAGTTAGTCAACTGGATGTCAAAGAAGCAGGATTGCACTATAATGTCATTAGCAGAGGCTGAATACGTGGCATTATCTGCAAGTTGTGCTCAACTAATGTGGATGCGGACACAACTTAAAGATTATGGCTTTAACTATAACAAAATACCGTTGTACTGTGACTCTCAGTCAGCCATAACAATCTCATGCAACCCCGTGCAGCACTCCCGTACCAAGCACATCCATACACGATATCATTTCATTAAGGAACAGGTTGAGAACGGTATCATTGAATTGTACTTTGTCAGAACTGAATACCAACTAGCTGACATGTTTACTAAAGCCCTTCCCGAAGAAAGGTTTCAGTATCTCGTCAGACGAATTGGTATGAGATGTTTGACGAGAGCAGAACTGGAGGTTCTGGCAAATGAATCTGCTTGATATATTCATCAAACATCAACTTGTAAATATTTTTGAGAAAAACAAAATACAAAAATATAAAACCTATAAAACCAAATACAAACCTATAAAACAAAATACAAAAATATAAAATTTCAAAAAGAAAATACAAAATCAGGAAATCAAAAATTTCCAAAAAGAATCTTCTCGACATGTCTCTTAGAATCGATAACATTTACGTACCTAGAAATGTTGATTAACATCGAAACGGGCGTGTAAATGAAGTTCGAGCAAGAGTTTAAATGCTTTCAAAACATGTCATTTCTAATTTTTCTTTATGGCTTATGTGCAAATATCAGTACATAACCCGAACTTCAAATAAAGGAAAGTTCATCTATAAAGATAACTTATCCTAACAACGAGAAAATCAACTTTTCTCGGTCTTGAGTTGTTCTTACAAGACATTCAAAGTTTTGAGCTCAAGAACAGGATAATGTACGCATAAGTGCAATTACCCTTAGAGTTAGAAGAGAAGTCTTCTAACATATGTTTTCACAAATCGATCGAACACATTTTTCAAGAATTTTCAATGAAATTCAAACCTTTCAAAAATTGTTGTGTTCAACACTTCTTCCCTCACAGTGTTTTAAAAGACGATAATATTACAATTGGTTCTATTTTTGAGGGGGAGTTTTTCGAAAAACAAAGTTTTAATGATTTTGGATACATCATCTCACGACAATTCTTATGTATTAAAAACGTTATAAAAAGTATTTTAATAACAAATTAGTAATAATAATGACTACTCAATAGATTGTATGTTATAAGATGATATAGTGTCTAAGCATAATTTTTTAAGAATTCTTCAATGACATTCATAATCTTTCAAAATTGTGTGCTCAACACTGCCTCTACCTCAATTTTATATTCCTTTTACAACTTGGTATCATTTTTTGGGTGTTAAACATATGTAAAATTGAGGGGGAGCAAGAAGAAAAGTTCCACATAATTCATGCTGATAAGATTTTCTCACCACGGAATTTTCAAGATAAATTTTAATCGCTTGGTATTTCAAAACTAAGTGTCTTAATACTTAAAATAAGTGATCTAGAAAATAATAAGTGATCTAAACTACTCAAAGTGCTTTATACTCTTTGGAAAAGATTTTATGGTTACGATCTTATACCCAACAACATCTTAATTCACAACGATTCTGAAGTCATAAGATGGTTAGGTTAGGTTTTAGTCTAATGATCCAACCAGAACCGGAGGGATCTACCCAAGGACACTCCATAGTTAGAAATAGCAGTCCTTAGGTATGATTGGAGATGAATGTGTATAAGGGAAGAATGCCGACTAAGATTGAGCTAACACTGGAACAATCACAACAAGGTGTTAGTAATGATGTCTTGGTAAGCATTGAAGGGGTTGAAGAATTAAAAAGAAATGTATGGATAAAGGGTGAAAACAAAGCAGCCCTCCACACAACTTTAGGCAAAAACTGGGTCAATAAATAATCTATCAGATTCACAAAGATGAATTCTGGTATTGAAAACAAGACATCATGGACCCAGTGATGCACTGCACAACCCTTCATAGCCATTCGAGTTTCTCTCAATAGAAACTTGTCTCATTTGTCACGGAGATACACACGACTTCTATTGACTTTCTCACTCCGAGTTAGTTAATATTGAATAGGTGGCAGTCTGCTCCAGCCTTCGATTACTAAAACCAAAATGCACTAATCGAGTCTATAGCCAAGAGATCAATAAATAAATCTCATTAGGACACATTCCATGACAAATACTTGTTGAACATCATTAAGTTCACAAGCTGTTAATAAGAGTCCTACGCATTATCCTTGTAATTCTGCCAGAACATTTAGAGTGATACTCTTTAGTATTCACAATGACGAATAGAAATCCTTCCAGTGTCATCATCAAACAGCACTGCAGTAGGTGACTTGCAAGATTGTATATGAATCAAGCTTGTGTCAACTGGATATCGATAATGGTCCAGTAAATGAATTGACGACATAATCAAAAAGATAGTAACTATCTGATTCACTCTTACCGTGTTGTTTGCTTTGAGACGTTTTGGTAAAGAGATCTAGCAAGCATGGTGTATCTAATACTTCAGTGTTAGAAGATCCTACGCTTTGAGCTAGAAACCCTATCAAGGAGATTTTTTGAATCCACCTGATCACAGGTACAATATTTATACTGTAAAACGGTCCTCACGGAACTGGAGGTTAATGCAACCAAAACTCAATGAATGATAAAGCCATATTCGTTCATATCTGCCGTTTATCACTAACATTCAAATGCAGGTACAAATGACGGTGTTGTAGCCTTATTCTAGCGAAGTCAGATTCATCACCACATGCTCATGCTCAAACTATAAAGACATACTTTTGGTATCAAAATTCAAGAATCATGAAAGCTCAAGAATTAAAGAAAAAGACTTCCGCAAACTCTGATATACAAAATCTTCCCTTATGATATCATGTCTATCAAGGTTGATTGACGAAAAGCTTTCAAGATGATGCAAAGTATGAGCATGTTGGTCAAGACACAAGATCGCAAGGTGGCAATGACGATCAAGACAAACAAGGAGAAAGATTTAAAGATCTCTGAATCAATGACAAAGTCGAAAGACAATGACAAGAGCTCACGATCAAAGACCACCCAGCATGAAGGAACAAGCCTACAACATGATAAAGACCAAAGACTCAAGAACTCAATGACAAAGCAATCTCAACAAAGTCCAAGGAAGCAAGATTCAAGATCTCACCCTAGAGAATTCGAATACCACTCATTAGGGGAGATTGTTAGCCTCAAATATATCTGTGGACATGGAAGTTCAGAATCTAAAGGATACCTCCATCTGGAGACCTCACTTCGGGGGAGATTGTTATCCTCATAATATTGAGTCAAACAAGGAAGCTCGGTCACTCGACGAGGAAGCTTCGGTCTTTACTTATGTATTTATTGTAATAGGCTAGAAAGGAAAAACCGGGCTTAATATGTAATCTAATATTGTATGTGTTGCGGTTTTAATCCCAAGCAAAACCTGAGCCCGGTCCGTGTATGAAAGCTAGGCGTCCCAATGTAAGCCTATGCTATAAATACCCTTCTCCACACTTAGAGAAGGGTTGGTTGTTCTTATTTTTCTTCACAAGCAATCTAACTTTCCAACTTTCCATCTTTCTCTCTAACTTCTCTCTACTTTCTCTCTCTAAGATTCTTCCATTTTATCCTCTACTTTCTTGTTAATTTCGTGTGTTATGAAGTGATGATGACGTGATTATATGGTACCTACACAGCCTCATTTCAGCGGAGTCAAGATTCAAGACCTTATGCTCAATCAACAAAGATAAATACATGATGAAAGCTCAAGCACATGTGTTAAAGTCTTCCGCAATCTCTGATGTACAAGCACTTCCTTAAAAGAACATTTTTGACAAGATTTCCATACACTAACAAAGATATATTTTACAAGTGGATCAAGTACTACTCCTACCATGATGTGGTACAAGTAATCATGTTAAAGATAATGTTGAGGGAGATTGTCAACAAACTTTCAAGACCTTGAGCATAAGGTTAGAGACACAAGATCACAAGGCGGCATAAAGATCAAAGGATAAAGATTTAAGAGATCTCAACTGTCAAGAGAAAACAAGGCCAAAGACCACAATATCAGTATTTTGTCAAAGTATATCAAGTTAAAGATCAAGATCCATGATCACAAGCATGCAAAATGAACTTCAAAAGAATTCCCAAGACAACAAGGTTCCAAGACTAAAGAACGAAACAAGAAGTGAAGCCTTATGCAATGACCACCCCTTAGGGGGAGATTGTTAGACCTAGTATTATGTGAAGTGATGGTCATTAAGACTCCCGAACCTTGTATTAGTCTATTATATGTTCCCAGGAATTCTAGAATGCTAATTGGGCCTAGTTACGGGCTTTAAGCCCATTAGAGATCAATCCTAGCCTTGGAAGCCCACTTAAACCCAAGGCTAGCCCATATAACATACTATATAAAGCCCTCTCCAAGTGTGGAGAGGGTGTTGCTCACTTTTACCAATTTTCTTTTCTATGTGAAGTAACCATTTTATTTGTTTTATTTCTCTCTCTAAAACTTCTTTCTCTCTCTTTCTAGTTTTCTAGCAAATTTGTGTATATGTGTATGTGATGTGATAAGGTTAACAATAATAATTTGGGGAAAAATAATAATAAATAGTGTAAGTGTTTTATTTTAAGTTATGTGTTTATTTAAGTATTTAAGGTAAATAAGTAGTGAATAGTTTTGTATTTTAAAAAAAATATATAGATAATTTATATAGGAGGGGAGGAGAACGAAATTTTATAGAAAAATAAAAAAATTTAATTTAAAAAAAGGGATGTTGTTTGGATCGGTTAGAAGAGGAGGAAAAAAAGGAAACACAATTCTAGTCTATTTAGAATTCTAAATAGGTAATTATCTTAAACCTTTTTGTAAATCTTATAAAAACCAAAAACCCACCCCTCCCTTTCTTTGTTGATCGGCTAGAAACCAAGAGAAAGAAAAAAAAGATTTTTTTTATCAAGATCAAGTTGGTGATTTAGTGTTTCAAGAATCAAGGATTTAGGTATGCTCCCTAGTTGTTTAGTTTTCTTTAAATCATGTAACAATTAATATGATGGATCATTAGGGTTTTAAAAACTTCTGTAATTAAGGATGTATTAATCATGCTAGAGTGTTTAGGGTTTAATTAGGATTATATTAGGGTGAATGGTTAGGGTTACATCGCGTTAATTTATGATTTAGAGTTGAGCACATTTTGGGTCTGTGTTTGACTGATGATATGTAGATGATAGAAACGTGTTTTGATATGATTCAAGAGCCTAAATTGTAAATAGTTTATTTTTCAAAAAGTCCGGCCTTGAATGATTTTGAGTTTTGGAAGTTGGTTAAATGTTGGTTACAAAAAAAGTTGTCAAAAAAGTGAATACGGGTCAAAATTAGGTCATGTTTAGGAGGGTAAAACCCTAACTTAAGTGTGGAATTAGGGATATAAAATCTACAGTGATTAGGTTCAATATGTATATAAAGAAACCCTAGAAGGATAGCTTTTGATTTTGTGTTTAAGTATGGTAATTAGGGCCATACATTTTAGTGTGCAATCAGATCCGAATTGGGACATTTTTGAAGTTGGATTTTATTTGGGATAGTTGCACATGTAATGAGAAGTTGAGAATCACAAGATAGTTAGTAAACTCATAAATAAATTTAGGTGATTTTTGGTATAATTTATGAAGGTCAGCAAGTAAGGGTTTTAAGTTAGTAAAGATACACTAAAATTCTACACTTTCGAATAAATTGTAGTTAACTAGTGTAATGTGTTAATGAGATGGTTAAGATTGGGCATGGTGTCGAGGTGACCCATGATGGTTAATCAAACCCTTAGACATCCATCATATGTGTGTTATATGGACTAGAGCTTTTAGCTTGGTCACGTGTAAATGTGTTTATTTATTTGTATAGTTGCGTGATAGGAATTGGAAGCTACGTTTTGAGCATTCAGATGAGTTACATAGTCCTACTTTTTATTGCGTTTTAAACTTGGGATGAAAATGATGCAAGTGTTTAAATGAGTTTTGAATTTCTGAGTGTAAATGCATGGACTATTATGTGACGGATATGCGTTATGTGCTACATGTTATGTGATGTGATGTTGATGTGTGGATTAAGTCAGGAGGGTTACTTACAGGTATCCATGGCCTGATTAGTGGAAGGTATTGTGTCCTAGTCAGGAGGGTTACTTGCGGGTATCTATGGCCTGAGCTAGGGGAAACCACAAGGACTTTGGTATGATCCGAGAGCGATTAAGGTCATCTGCTTGGTGTCTGAGTGATTGATTGGATTGAATTGCATGTTAGTTGTATGTTAGTTAGCATAATCGCCATGCAAATGTATTGTTTTATAATCACAGTAATTGGATAAATTGTTTTGGAAATTGATTGGATATGAGTGTCTGAAAACCTATGTTTCTCACCAACCATTGTGTTGACGTATAAGCATC
>BQNB010118537.1:7618-20973 GCA_026074375.1 Tanacetum coccineum | reverse complement strand
AACATTCAGAATGATACTCTTTAGTATTTCACAATGACGAATGTAAATCATTCCGGTGTCAAAATCAAACATCACTACGGTAGGTGACTTGCAAGATTCATTACGAATCAAATTTATGCTAACTGGAAATCCAATGTGATCCTGATTATCAGAATTAACGGGAAGCGCCTAAAAATGTTGAAGTTTACTTCAATAATTCACCTGATTTTGTTGTTATCCTAACTCAAATGGGAATCTAGATTCAGGAATAGTTATGGAGTATCGAAAAGCGTGTTAGCGTCTCTAGATGTGTCCGTTTTAGATAAACCACACTTTAAGCTGGAAAACCTATTAAGGAGATTCATTCATAAATCGAATCCTGATGACGCATGTACAATAGTTATACTATTTAACAGTCCTCACAGAACTGGATGTTAACGTTATTGAACTTCAAGGAATGAACGAGACATTCTTTCATATATGCTATTATTTTCTAACCATTGTAAGTGCATGTAACTTAAGACGTAACCACCTCAGATCCAGCATCGTCTGACTCATTACCACATGCTCATACTCAAGCTTCAAAGACATTCACTTGACATCAAAGATTCAAGAAAACAAAAAAGCTTAGAATGTACAAATATAAAATTCCTTCCTCAATGCTTAATGAAGATCGTTATAACAGGAGGATTGTTAGCCTTAGAAACATGTCAGCTAACAAAAGGAGAAGTACTATCTTTCAAGATGATGCAAAGTATGAGCATGCCGGTCCAAGCATAAGACGATTCAGAGATGTCCTTTTAAAAAGAAAGTGCTGGTCACAATCAACGTTTGAAAATTATTAGAAGATTAAAGTGTTGGTTACAACTATCAAGTTTATCCAACACAGGGAAAGATTTAAAGATCTTGGTATAAAAGACAAAGTCAAAAGACAATGACAGGGGCTTAAGATCAAAGATTACGAAGCATAAAGAAACAAGTCTACTACAACAAAGTTCAAGACCAAGACTCAAGGCCGCAAGAAATCAAAGACAATATAATTTTAATGACCGCTCCTTTGGGGGAGATTGTTAGCCTTAGAAATATTAAGCTAACAAAGAAAGTAACGGTCACTATAGAGATAGTGTCGGTCTCTACGCTTTAGAAGTTTGTAATAATTGTAATAGGAAAGTTAAGGAACCAGGTTCGAGAATTAATCTAATATTGTATAAGTTATGGTCCAAAAGCCCAACCAAAGCCGAGTCCATCCCATCCCACTTAACCCTAGGTGTCTCATGTATGCACTAGGTACTATAAATACCCTCTCCTTATGTGGAGAGGGTGTTGGTTCTTGGTGGTTCATTTGCATTTCATAGTGGAACAACCGTCTTTTCTTATCTTTTTCTTTCTTTCTCCTCATCTCGCATACTCTCTATCTCTCTATCTACTCTCTCTCTCTCTACTTTTCTTCTTTAGTTCTTGGTTATGTGTATGTGAAATGGGCTAGTCTTACGAACAACAAATGGACAGACCCAACCTATGAGGATTCACTGCATGGATTGGCTTAAATAGTAAATCTCGTAAGTGGTTATGTTTCTCATCCATAGACTTGATATGCTAGTAGGTTTTATGTGTATGGAATGTCAATCTTTAATGTATTAAATGTTGACCATAATAATGTTGTTATAAAAACCATTTTCGAGAGCAATGTGAAGCACATGAAGGCCATGTGCAATCAAAATAGGACTTGTTCCTCCACATGCTATGGAGTAAGATACTACTCAGCCCCTCAATCAATTTGGTTGTTGTATGTACGGCTGTACCAAAATGTAATTAAGATAATACTTGATTAATTTGGAAATCTAGTTCAATATCTATATCAAAAACCAGATCGTTAAAAAATTAGAATGACTTATGATCTGTGTCTATTGTTCAACAAAGTATCTGAAACAAAGTGATTATTGATTTATAAACCATTTAAAATGAGACATTTAATAAACTATCCTCATGTGTTTCTAGGGGCATTTGCGTGTTGCTAGACACTAACCTTTAGTTGTATAATTACTAGTTATTATGTCGCACGCAAGTGGGAGTTGTTGGAGTATGTGTTAGCCTTAATTTTATTAAGTCAAACAAGAATGTTATCGGTCATCTTAGTTATTATTAATCTTAGTTTGTACTAGGCTAGTCAGGTTTAACGGGCTTGACTTTAAAGCTAATTTCTTTCATGTTTTAGGCTAAATCCCAACAACAAGACAAGCGCCGGCCCAAGTAGAAAAGCCACGCCTAGTATATGGCTATGGACTAAAAATACCCCTTACCCCATTTGTGAAGTGGTGTTGGTTATCATTTGTATGTGTGTAACTTTACCAAACTCTCTCATTTCTCTCTAATATATCTTCCATTCTTCTTTCTACTTTTCTACATGGCATAATGCTTATATGTGCTTATTGGTTAAATAATATGTTATGTTTGGATTCATAGTATTTAAGATAACAAGTGGTATCAATCACCAAAGGGTTTTAAGGTGTTTGGATCGTGGTTTTATATAGCTTTTTCGAGCTTATTTTTTGTTTTCTAAGCTACAGCTTATTTTTATGTTTCTAGGATTAGTTGTTAAGCTCACTTTAGTTTAGATTTACTAGTTTTTGTAGGTTTAAAAACAACTTATTTTTGATTTCATATTAGCTTATTTTAGTTTTGCTTACTTTCGGTTTGTTTTTGGAAAAAAGTACTCGAAAATCATAAAAAAAGTTAGTTTTTGGTAGAGACTTTGTAGAAGTTTAGCTTTCTAGATTATAGTTCATTTGTAGCTTAGTTTTTCATATCAAACTACTTATTTTGGATAAAAAAATCTGGGTTTTGGGATTTGAAGACTGCGAAATAAGTGAATTTTTGAAGACTGCGGAATAAGTCTTGAATATTGCGGAATAAGCACTTGAATACTGCGGAATGAGTTCTGCGGAATAACTACTATTTCTGCGGTTTATGTCTTATATTGTTTCTGCAGTATATGTTTACATGGGTTACTAATTCTGCGATTTAAGTACTTTTGCGAAATAAAACTCTGCCAAAATTAAGTCTTGCCTGCGGAATAAGTAATTTTCAAAATCTTGCGGAATATGTTTCTTGGTTGTGACTGCGGAATAAGTTAACTGTGAAATAGGTTTTTGTCTACGAAATAAGTATATCAAGTATCCTGCGGAATATGTCATCGAGTTCCATTTTTTGGTTAAGCATTTTCGATACAAACCAATTTTAATACAAGGCAATTTCGGTTAAAGACTTTTTGAACTCAAATTGTAATATCTCTTTTGGACTTCAAAGACACATAATTCTACAATTCCTACAAAGAGAACAAGTACTTCAAACATAATAACAAACCACAATTTCAATCACTTCATAAACTTAAGATCTGATATCCATTCATAACAACATCAAAATGTCAAATACCAATAACACAATGCAAACTCAAACATCAAATGCTCTTCACAATGCCATCATGGAAGTTGGTGGTAAAGACCGTTCACCAATGTTAGCACGGGGTAATTACGTTCAATGAAAATCCAGAATCAAAAGATACATTGACACCAAACCTAATCATGAACTTATCTAGTATTGTCTTGAGCATCCACCTTACAAATTTAAATGGGCTAAAAGAACAATTCCAGTTGTAGAAGGTAGTTTAGAAACCACCACAGAAGGGTACATGGAGAACTATAAGAATGTTTCAGAAGACATAAGGAACCTATTGAATGTTGAAGCTGAAGTTGTTCATATAATTCTCACATGGATAGACAATGATATCTACTCCATAGTTGATGCATGTCCAAATGCTATAGAGATGTGGCAAACCATTGAAAGGTTAAAACAAGGTGAGTCAATCAATGTCCAAGATCTTGAAACCAATCTGTATTGGGAATTTGGAAAGTTCACCTCACGGGATGGTGAATCACTTGAATCATATTACTCAAGGTTCTACAAGATGATGAATGAGCTTGTCAGAAATCATTTTTTATTATAAGGTTACAATCATCAAGTGAAGTTCTGTTTCTTACATTAAATTACAACCTGGATGGCAAAGGTATGTGACACTGTTAAGTCAGAGTCAAGAAGTTGGAGACTGTCTCCTACCACAACATATGACATTCTGAAGCAACACCATAATGAAGTCAATGAGATAAGAGCATTAAAAGACAGCACATACTGCAAATCCACTTACACAACGTTCCTCAACAAAACTAGTTACCATTCTCAATCTCATCCCACAACTACACTCAAAATCCTCAACCAATCATAACCAAAGCTGCTACTAGACCCCCTTAAAAGAGGTAAAGCAATATCAACTCTCCCCACCCACTTAATCAAAACCAGATAAGGTTAACCGAAGATGTAAGGCATGTCAAAAGGAGAAGGAATTGAAAAACCACCCCGCCTCATGCTTTAATCTCTTTGTCATTCAAGAAGATCTACACACCAACAACAACAACCCTCAACTTTCAATCAAACACCATAAGCAAATCATGATAACAATCAAAGAACAATAAGGAACTGGGATATAGCTAATCATAGTGCATTTAATGTTTCAGGGCTAGGGAGACTGTAAGGAACACAGGTGTGCAGCAATCTGGGATTCAATGTATATCTTTAAGGAATTTAGCCTGTAGCAAGGGTAATTTCAAAAACTGGAACAGGCAAAGGATCAGCTTATCACAAAGAGAAGATGATATTGTATAAGCATGAGGAAGTTGTAATCCAGTTGAGTGTTGAAGAAGTTGATTAAAGGGATGACACTGATGATGAACCTGAAGATCAAGAATTGGAAGCACATTATCTGTACATGGAAAAGATTCAAGAGGTCACTCCAGATGATGCAGATAATTCTGGACCCACAAATGATGAGCCATTGTAAAAGTATAAGATAAATGCTGAATACATGGTGTCTGCCAATGAAAGACAACATCCTGAGCAACCTGAATTTGTTAATGACACATACCTAAATGAACAAGGTGATACTAATATCACTACTGATTTAGTGGATATGAGTACTAAAGAAGAAAAGGCTGACCAGGATGATGATGGTCTTGCTAGAGAACGTTATTTGCTTGCTTCTTTAATTGGAAAACTAAAATGTGAAATTGATGACAGAAAAAACCGTAATAAACTTTTGGAATCATCAAATAAAACTTTAGTTGATAAATTGAAAAGTGAAATTGAGGATTTCAAAAACAAAAATTAATGTTTAGAATCAGTAAACAACTATTTCAAAGAAGTAAACACTGAACTAGCAAAGAATAATCAATTGATGTTCAAAGACCTTAAAAAGTTCCAAGCTGACAACGCCTTAATTATACATGTTTTTGGTGACGTTATTTGTATATATTTTATCATTTCTGTTGAACTTTTGGTACTTAATAGCATGAAATATGTGCAGGTTCACTTGAATACATCCCAAGCTCAAAAAGACCAAAATACAAGTTTTTATACTCATCGAAAGACAAGTTGGAAGAAAAGAAAGGACTAAAGCTAAAAATACCAAGAAGTGTGCCGATTTTCCATTAAAGTGCGCCGCACTTCCTATCAAATTTAATAAAATTAAATGGAATTAAATGAAGTCTGCATTTACACCCCAAATGCGCCGTACTTCCTTGCAGCATTAAAGACATTTGCACCGACTTAGGTGAGTAAGCCGCACATTTTATAATGTGCGTCGCACTTCGATCCCTTCACAGCCTATAAATAGCGATGAATTTCACACCATTTGAAGCATCCCTCATATCCTTCATCACTTCAATCTCTCTCAAATATCCTCACCAACACCTGAATTCGAAGACGAAGAACGAAGAACAAACACTATAGTATTTAGTAAATAAAGATCTAAGTAAGATCTGGTAATTATAACGGGTGGATTTTTGATCCATTTTCCTACCCAAGCATAGTATGGTTCTTGTTTCTCTTCTTTATTTTGTTATGAACTTCGTAGCCATA
Organism: Tanacetum coccineum; assembly: GCA_026074375.1. Lineage (NCBI taxonomy): Eukaryota > Viridiplantae > Streptophyta > Magnoliopsida > Asterales > Asteraceae > Tanacetum > Tanacetum coccineum. The sequence continues at coordinate 15,027 of BQNB010118537.1, read as the reverse complement.
AGAGGCTAAATCTCTCATTACTACTCGGTTACGTTAATATAATGAATAAGCGTTTGGTATAATTGTGATCTTTTAATCTTAAGCTTATGTTGAAATCCTATCGTATTTTATCTTTGATGCGGTTGTCGTTAGACTTCAACAAGAAGTTTTACAACTCCCTAGGCAGTGCACCTAGTTGTTGTAGTGTAGTATAGGCAAGACTCGGGGGTTGTTATCGTTCTCTAAGGGAATAGGTTGGGAAGGCTCGATCAAGATCTAACAGAGTTCTACGGGGTTGAGAGAAGATTCTTTTTGTATTTTTATTTTATAGAAAGCAAGTAAAATCATAAGTTTGAGAGGTTGGTTTATTTTATCTAATTAAACTAATTAAATATCTAAACTACTGGTGATAAATTTATGATAAAAAGATGTATTTACTTAATCATGTACTACTCCTTAGATTACTTCTCCTAATACTGTTGCTTTGTCACACTTGTGATGATCTGTGTAAGTATTTCCTAAGTCATGAACTAATTACATGAACCCGCCGTTTATTTAATATTCGGTTAAGGCAACGCACAAGTAAGGTAGTATGAAGACTATTACAAGGCCTCTAAGAGTATATTAAATGCAATTGAAATATCTTAAGAGGGATCAAACATATTGGGGGTAAAGTGTATGAAGACTGTTTACGGTTGGATCCTTTCTACACACTCGTGTTCCCCAGACGTACTTTGCCAATTTAATATCTTATGGCTAGTTTTCTATAAAGCCTAACGCGCGCGTCCATCATAAGAAGCTATATTAAATCGGATCTACCAATATAAGTTTTTCATACAATCATAAGTAAATACAAAGGAGAGTTTAGCCTAGCATGTTATAAAGAAAGCAAGAACATAAATCAATCAAACAACACATAGTACCAAGTATTGGTTCTGTGTGACTAAAGATAAACAATCTTACTTGATTAAAACATGGATTAAGGTCAGTTACAATAGGGTTTTAGGGCCCTAAAGACGGCCTAAAAGATGTTGGAATGACTAGCATAAATCAATCAAACAACACATAGACATATTGAATGATTAAAGATAAACAATCTTACTTGATTAAAACATAGATTAAAGGTAGTTACAAAAGGGTTTTGAGGCCATAAAGACGACCTAAAAAGCTGCTAGAATGATTAGGGTTCGTCTCCCAAAAGTTATATAAAGTTACACACTAAAAACCCAAAAGTTATAAAGCCATGACGTCATCACCACGTCGATGGTTCTAGATCCACTTTAAGGCGGCTATGTTCTGACGCCGTCACAAAATCCTCGACGCCGTCACTTTGAAAATCACGACGACATCGCTTTATACTGGCGACGCCATCTCTACGCTCTGTATGTATTTCCTCCAAATGTCATCCAAGTACTAAAAACCTAAAAACAAATGATTAAGCACATAATCTGGGCATATTTGCATGATTTAGGGGGTTAAATGACCCTGAAATAGTGTATAAAATGACACCTCATCAAATACCCTTACACTTTAGATTTGCTTGTCCTTAAGAAAATGGGTTTTTCTACATAGACAATAGCAATATTAGGGGCATTTAACCTACTCTTTAAAAGCAGTTTACAACACAACCTTCTAGACCTCGTAATTAAAAGCACGGAAAGCATATACTACACCTTACATAAGTGTTTGGATTTTCTCTTTCTCTCGGGTGTATAATAAATTATAACAACTATAGAAAACAGAAAATTAACACTCATTACCTGTCATAGCATATAAATTACCATAGACTTGGTAAAGGATCAAACCTCCACCGTTAGGCGTAAGTACTAGTCATTACTATCAAAGAGGGCTATTAAGGATTGTGAGGTGTAGGTGTATGATAACATAAATGGAAACAGAAATGGATGGAATACATTTAGGGTGGCTTTTTGGGTGGGTGAAAGGGTTAGCTAATTATTTATAAGAATACATGCTGATTTGGTTGCTAAGCTAAAAACTCGGACAAGATATACAAACTCTACAAAACTCTACATCAATCTCTTTATTTTTCTTTTCTTGACTCTATGATAAACATAAACATAAGAAAATGGCAGCCCGTACATTTTTATTCACTTTTTTATATATAAATTTTTTTGTACACTTTTGCCTTGCCATAACATATAATACATCATGGGGGTTTATAGATACACCCCTACACTTGAACTTTTACATACTCAATAATTAAGATCTAAATAATGACCCGATTTGAGGTAGATCAACATAACATGGAGCTTATTGAGCTCTATTGGGGGTAATAAATTACTTTTCCCGAATTCTTCATAAGATGAATACTACCATGAATCCTAATTGTCCTAAAACTGTATTTACAAGGATAAGGACTTAGCAACCGTGTACTCAAATAATTAACTTGGGTTAAAACAATAATGTATTAAAGGTGAGTACATACAAGGTAAGCTAAGGCGATTTGGGTATAACAATTGGTTCAAAGGTGATAATGCTCTTCATTAATAGTCCGGCTTAACCAAAAAAATATGAGAATCATGAAAAAGGATAGGCTCGGAGGGGTGTACTAGGGGTATCCTACACTAAAAATGAGTGCATGGTAAGGGTGTGGGATAGTTACATGATCGCGGTGACCATCATAACAATTACAGGTTTTAAACATGGGTTAATCCTAGTGCCTTTTATCTAGAAAATCCTAGTTCTTACTATGCGGTCTCGGGATGCATCACAAAAACAAGTTCTAGAATTTAATACACTATCGGTACACTCGTATGATTTTAAATCGATACCAATGCTCCAAAAAAGGCGACAAAGGCCATACATACACATTCGTAACGACGGAACAGACACATATGACTGCATTTGAACCTTAACTCGAACAAGCTAAAGGTAAAATTATCTTGGTTATCAATGATGGATACCCGAATTCCTATAGATCTAAAGGCGAACCTCACAATTTAGGAGTGGAATTTGAGGGTTTTTATGCTAGTCATATAAATTCCTATCCATGAGACGCTATTAATACTCAGTTTTGTCGGTATGTGTTATAAATTTTTTTTAAATTTTGGTTAAAATTACCTTTTATGCTATGTTTCGACATATTACCCATCATTTTAAGGACAAAGCAAATGATAATTGAAGGAATAGTTTCTAAGGCTTATTTCCCCCCTAACACTTAAGTTGAACATTGTCCCCAATGTTTTATAGAATTACCCATAAAAAATAAAAGGAAAAGAAAATAAGTAACTAAAACTAGTACTCCCTTGGTTTGCTCAATAATGGAGAAGAAACATGCGATAACTAGTTAAATCATCCTCCAAGAATCGTCCAATGAAACTTCCTAAGAACTTCCAAGCTTCTTCTCATCAAATATAACCTGTAAATCAGAGACAAAGACAACTACACCTGCGTAAAATCGGCGGGATATGATATATACAACAAAACTTTAGGGTTGACTCTATAAAAGCAGTAAAGATAGAGTGAAAGGGATGATGTAATCATAGGTTTCTGCGGGTTTACAAGATAATTATAAATTTTAAATATTGCACATTTTATTTTTCAAAAATAATTGAAAATTTTCGAATCTTCACATGTCTGGTAGAGCGATGCCGTCAGGATAAATCCTGACGCCATCTCCACCCACTGTGAAGATTTATTCTTCGTTTTTCTTGAAAAATTTCCTGCACGCAATTTGATTGGTTAAATATTGTGTAAAACACTGCATAAAACCTGAGATTAATCATTACAGTCATATGACTCAAAACTAACGTGAATTAATCTAAACAGTTTATTTTAAATGTTTGAATTGGTTCTTATAAACTGGATATATCCCCCTTACACTTATTTTATGCAAAATACTTTTGATTGTAAATAAGACGAAGTTACAAACAAAACAAAGCATGATTAAAATATAATTTAAACATAAAAGAATAAACGAAAAGAATTAAAACACACGACACTCCTAAATGCGGGAAAATAAATATTGGGTTGCCTCTCAAAAAGCACTTTTCTTTACTTACGAGTCTTGTAGCTAGACTCGAAGTCACACGCCCCTACATGACTTCTCCATTGTTTCTTCTGGCCTTCATGGTTATCAAGCTTCGAATGGCTCTGCACACATTTTCATCATACTTGTATTTGGGTCCTAAATCTAAGGTATCCGAGTGGTGGGTTTTTTTACTGTTATCATCGTCACTTTCTATGACAAAAGGAGGTATGCGATCGGTTTTTATGTCCGTAAAATCTATGTGTTTGAACATTTCCAGTTTGTTAGGCATTTTAAACATAATCTTTTCCTTATCTTTTTCAAACATAACCGTTCCCTCTTCCTGATCATAAACATGGCCAGTTTCTCTTATGAATGGTTTTCCAAAGACTACTTCTCCTAGGTGGTGATCTATAATGCTAGTGGTATCCTCCAAAATCGTGAAATTACATTCGTACGTAAAGTTTCCTATAAAAACTTTTAAACCCCTAACTCTTCCTACAAAGTTGATGTCTTACTAGGGTTGGATGGTTTATGTCTTAACTCTAGCCATTTACTCATGATCCATTTGTAATGCTGTTTAGACATAACATTAATTGTTGATTCTAAATCGATGTAAGCTTATCTTTTAAGGAAGTGACCAATCATGCAAGATATCTTACTGTTATTTAAGTTTTCGGTCCTTATCTTTGCCTTAACCCAAAATGGTTTGGGGTATTTCAAGAGCCACTCATGATATCCTAATTCTTCTAAGGTGGGGAAGGTATAAGAGTATTCTACATCATCCGAACTGACTAATGGGTCAACAATCTTACTATCCTCAAACCATGACTCAATTTCCAACTTTTTTTAAGATCAAGAAACTCACTATTAGGGGTGGAACTAGATGGATTCGCATTCTCCATAATGAAGAGTGGAATAGTCAATGAAAATTACAAACAAACACACAAAGAAGAGATAGACTACAAGAAAGCTAATATAACAAAAATAAAAATCTCACTAGAAAGGATTCAAGCGAGTAGACCTAAGTTAAACAATGGTCAAAACCTAACTATTCCCCATGCAGCGGTACCAAAAACTTGATACGGTTGTCGTTAGACTTCAACAAGAAGTTTTATAACTCCCTAGGCAGTGCAACTAATCGTTGTAGTGTAGTATAGATAAGACTCGGGGGTTGTTATCGTTTTCTAGGGGAATAGGTTGGGAAGGCTCTATCAAGATCTAACAGAGGTCTACAGTGTTGAGAGAATATTCTTTTTGTATTTTTATTTTAATAAAAGCATGTAAAATCATGGGTTTGAGAGGTTGGTTTGTTTTATTTAATAAAACTAATTAAATATCTAAACTACCGATGATAACTTTATGATAAAAAAATGTATTTACTTAATAATGTACTACTCCTTAGATTTCTTCTCCTAATCATGTTGCTGTGTCACACTTGTGATGATCTGTATAAGTATTTCCTAAGTCATAAACTAATTACACGAACCCGCCGTTTATTTAATATTCCGTTAAGGCAACCCACAAGTAAGGTGTAGTATGCAAGATATTACAAATGGCCCCTAAGCAGTATATTAAATGCCATTGATAATATCTTTAAGAAGGATCACACCATATTTAGCGGGTAAGGTAGTATGAAGACGGTCTACGATGGCTATCCTTTACTTAGACACTTGAGTTTTCCCTAGGCAGTCTATGCCAATTTAAGTATCTCTATGGCCAAGTTTTCTTAAAGGCCTGACGTTCACACATCCATCACATAGAAAGCAACATTAACAGGAATCTCTACAATACAAGTTTTCATACATATCATAAGAAAATACAACTAAAGGCGTTGTTTCCAATTAGCATGTTATAAGAAAGCCAAGATCATAAAAGAACATAAATCAATCAATCAACACATAGACATATTGAATGATTAAAGATAAACAATCTTACTTGATTAAAACATGGATTAAAGTTAGTTACAATAGGTTTTTGAGGCCCTAAAGACGATCTAAAAAGCTGCTACAATGATTAGGGTTCATCTCCCAAAAGTTATATAAAGTTACACCCTAAAAACCCTAAAATCGGTTTTTAATATATAGGAAAAATGACGCGACGACATCGCTTTGAAGCCATGACGCTGTCGCCACGTCGATGGCTGTAGATCCACTTTAAGGCGGCTACGTTTTGACGTCGTCACAAAATCCTCTACGCCATCACTTTGAAAATCACGACGTCGTCTCCACGCTCTGTATGCGTGGTTCTTTAAGATACTTGGTGTAGAGTCGTAGTCTTGTCCGTTTCTTCTCCAAATGATCCCAAGTTAGGTGTATTTCCTCCAAATGCCATCCAAGTAATAAAACCTTGAAAACAAACGATTAAGCACATAATCTTGGCATATTTGCATGATTTAGGGGGTTAAATGATCTTAAAATAGTGTATAAAATGACACCTCATCAATCTTATCAACTTTTATTATCAACTTTGATTGTATGCTTATAATGGTATATGTCAAAAAAACCCGTTGTATGTCATATTGTTTTAAAGATTTGTCTACGGTCTTTATTTTTTGATTGGAGAAATCCGCTTATGTTATTCGATAAATAAAATAGATTTGATATAATAGTAACTGAATTATTTTAGTGACATATTTGATCGAGTTAACTAAATATAAGTCTTAAGTTAAACAAGTTAATTTGTGAAAATGTTTTTTGATTAGAAAACCTTTTTATAAGTTAATCAACCTCAAGTCTAAGATCGTAATTATCACCATTGCTTAGGAATTATATGAAACTATCCGAGTAGTTATCTTTATCATTATTGAATTCAGCACCATTTATCTTAAAACTGTTAAAGTTTATTTTAACTACGATTATTCGAACACTAATCAAATCCCTGTGGACGACCTGGTATTACCTAAAATATTATACTACATACGTGGGTTATACTTTTACCCGTGTGTTTCCATTTAATAAATCGGTAGTTTCGGTCTTATAAATTTAAAGCTTTTGAAACACATCAAAGTTTTTGGCGTCGTTGCCGGGGATTTTAAATCAATTCTTGAAATAATTTTTAACCATTTTCTTTTTCAAAAATCGTCGTACAGTATTCTAGCAAACTGAACTAAAAAAAATCATTCCATCCACCTTCTGCACTTTTCGCAGTCAAACATTTTTTTCCTAAAAACGTTCTCAAATTAAAAATCTTCCTTGGATGCATACACGTGCTTCCAACTCTGAACTTGTTGCACCACTCCTTGAACCTGAACGCACCCTGAATCGAAGACTTCGTTGACGAAACAGGAGAGTTCCATTCGAATAAAGAAACGAACCACCTGCACAACCAAAAGTTGTTTACGCTCCAATTCTTGATATCAATTTTTTTCGTCACTTTCTTGATATCTTTGAAAATTACAATCCAATTAATGATGAACTCATGTGGGCTGCCGACCGTTTTG
>BQNB010118535.1:0-20973 GCA_026074375.1 Tanacetum coccineum | reverse complement strand
AAAATACACACAATAGCACAAATTTAAAAGTTGAACGACACAATGGCAAAAAAAATAGTTGTCTATATACAATGACAAAAAGTGACAAGTATAATACATTTTTAAGCAATTAACCCACATGTAAAAAATGGAAAAAAACACGAACGTAAAGTTGCGGCAATGGACATTTTGAAACTAAAATTGGCAAAGGATGACATATGGTTAAGCAAACAGTATTTGCCAATGGAATAAGTTGTGGCGGGCAAGTGCACTTTAGCGAAAAATATTATAATGTAAATTTTTGAAAATATCCGGTTATTTTTGTAATTTGCCCTCTTATCAAACCAATTTGTAGTGTAGTTTTTAAAAATAATCAAAGTTTAACCTCTCGACCATAAGTTTCTGGCTCCGTCCCTGCATGAGTAGATACGTAGCTAGAACTATAACAAGCTTGGCAGTACTTAAAGCTTTCAAAAAATAAGTTCAGATTCAAAAGGCTAGGTATCGATTTAAATTTGTTGCACTTTGTCCATAATTCAGCACATCATAGCCAATGTGATGAGCATAAAAAGTAAAAAACTTTACGCAAAAAAAAAAAAAAGTTAAAATTTTTCAGCGATTCTGAGAAATAACGTGTCTTCTTCGTTTGTTCATCAAGGACACGTGAGGTCTTCTCATCTCTTTTTAGAGATTTAACTCCACCAAATAAAGTTTACTTTGTCGTCGGGGTTATCATAACTTCATTGTGGCCTTGTAGGTAATTTGGCGCTAGAAATGCCATATGCTTTGATTTAAACCACTTAGAAAGGATACACTCATGGATGATATCAAAATGCTATCGTATGCTTGGATTGCTCATAGGTCTAAGGTTTTGCGGCCATTGGGTACCAACTGAGCCAACTCTTAATAAGCGTAATAAGGTGTTTAAATAAGCATCCCAAACACAATGTTAGATTTATGCATCAAATAACAGAATCTTGGAAGCCTTTTACATGAATATAAATGTATCTGAAGTGAACCAGTTTTTTGGATTTATTATTGTCTCGGCAATATCAGTTAAACTTGCATCACTCAGCATGACTGCATGAGCACCTTCGAGTCTTCGACAAGAGTAACAAAATAGATCTTATTGAAATGCATAACTAGAAATAACTGTCAAATTCCGTTGTAACAGAATGTATAATACAAGAGATATCCACAACAAGAAACACGTTATTAATAGGTACACACAATGTATAACAAAACACAAACCTTGTTTATAAATAAATAGATATACACAAAATTTGAAATCTTAACAGAAAAAAACCTTCACAATCTGAATGGGGGGGGGTCAAAAATCAATATCACTGCAAGTTACAAGATTCTCGCTTCCCTTCTCTTCATCTAATCGGTTCATACATAAATACGTTTGAGGTCTTGTTGACTTTCACGTTTAGAAACGGAAGAACTTCTTCTTTTTCTTTTTCTTTTCAAGGTACGCCATGAATTCTTGTTGTTGAGAAAGCGATTCTTGAAGAGACTGCATAATAGGTACGTAAGATGAGATTTTAGGACATTTGAAAAGAGTACTTGGACACGAGCTCATGAACGCAAAACACTGTCTCGTGTGTGCTCTCATAATGTTTAAGGATTTAATGTACTTTAACTCATGTGAAGTTTTATTAAGTCAAGTACCAATGGGATGATTCAGGTTAATTTATCCCTGACGGGTCAAACGATGGAATAAAAAGGCTAAATGAAGCGGAAACGGATCAAACATCACCAAAAGTGTAATCAAGACTTTTTTTCCCAAAACATTTGATGTTGTTTTGTTGTTTTTTGACCTGTTTCATGATATGCAGATACATATTCAGGTAGCTTATAAAGTAGTTTAAATAGTTCGGTGGCCTCCTCATACATTATCTGAAAATGAAACTTTGATTTTGACAAAAAGTGTTTTGAGTCAACTGAATCCAAAACGCTACTCGTTACTCCTTGTTACCCGACATGCCTGTGTTGCCACCTCTAGTTAAAAGTGTTTGACGTACCTTTTGGGTAGCAGCAAGCTCAATCTCTAAGGCTTCGACCCGCGACAATGCCTTATTGAGCATATCTTCTTTCTCGATAATCATTGCCACTGGATGGCTATTGAGGACAACAACCTTCTCCTCCAACTCACCCATGCGCTTAAGCATGGATAGATACTCAGCATTCGAGACAGGTGCTGCAACCTTATAAGAATTAGGCTTCTTTATCATATCATCATCACCATGGATGCCACTAGAGTAGAGTGTCGCATCCGTAAGCCTTTTAGGCATGTTGTTTGTCATACGGACCATGGTCATGACTCCCATCACCAATGTCATCATACCAGAAATTAAGTGGTTGCCTAGCCCGTCATTAGTGGAAACTGGTTTGTATGGTTTTGGGACGGGATAATAATCCGTATTTTTAGAAAAAGAGAACTTCTTCTTTGATTTAAAGCGTTCCACAGCTTTGTCAACCATGGGTGTGTGGTCATTTTTCTCGTCTATGCTTGGGTGGTGGTTTCTAACCGAATCCTACAAATCAATTATAAAGCGAAGATACATTCAGCAAAAATTGCAGCATCAGTTTAGAGAGAAACATATAGCGCAATCAAGAAACTTACTTCTTCCTGAACAGGAGCGAGATTTGGTTGCTTGATATCCTCCTGCTTCTGTGAATTAAAGAACGTCAATATGTACTCGTTTTCTTAGAGACTATTTGGCATTGCTTAAATGAAAGTGCTTATGTAGTTAAAAATATGCAGGTCGGTCAGTGCTCATTTTAGCCTTAAATAATCTTTTTTGTAATGAATTAAAAATAGACTTTGGAGGAGTTTCAGCCTTTTCCCGTATTACATATTACTCAGAGAACATACCGTGTTTGCAGATAGGTCCTCAGAAATGGTCTTCTCTTCTGGGACTGCACTCCTTGAGCATTTGTGCTGACCATCACGGACCATCTGTCACACCAAATCAACAAGATATTTAGCATGTCTAAAGCTCAAAATTAGATTTAGAGGACAATAGAATGTATGACTAATACCTTCATGATCTCTTGGTCTTGCCATGGGCCCTTATCTGAGCGCATGCAACCGCCTTTATCAGCACAGGTACAGGTACCGCCCAAGAACTCTGGAAGTTCACTGTGAACGTATAATAGAATGTGAATATGATTTGACACTAAAGATGGAACTTATTCAAATCGTAATTAGGCTATGTTAGTATTCGAAAATGGTATAACAATAATAGGATCTTGATTATTAGCTACAGTAATCAATTATCATAGCTTGGTGCCCAAAGCTATCTTAGCTTTAAATACAGGACTTGTGCAACTCTATTCAATATAAATAGTTCTTCGGATCTACCTTTTAAGGTTTATTTATGGTCAAATAGTGGTAAAGACGAGAAACAGAAACTCGTAGATGTTAGAACAGTTATCTGGTAAAAGTACCTCGCATCAATCATTTCCAGGAGCGTGCTTTGGTATTTGGTGCCCAAAACCTATATGTCAATAGAGTCAATTACTTGTCAACTTGACGAGTTTAAAAAATAATTAGGAGTTCAATTGCTATCAGAATAGAAGGCGGTATGAACTTACATGAATCTTAGAAGTAGTCTTTGGATCAAGGAAGGATTTCACCGTGCTCCATAAAAGTCTAAACCCAGACCCCGCGTTGATAATGTACATACGGCATAGGGTCTGTAAGGGAGAAAAAGTTTAGACAATTTGTGTAATGCTAGACAATAGTTCGTACAAAAATGTGTAGTTTAACATCTATAGTATAAATTTTAGCTAACAGAAATTAAGTACCTCGGGGTAGTTGTTACCATCAACGCTTTGGAGACGCTGGATAAGTTCCCTAGCAGATTTGTTCATGTTTTTCAATCCCTGATGCATTAACCACGTAAGCCTTAGCCATACATTTGCTTTTTTAAGCAAATTATGTGTAATTTAAAGGTGGCAAAATGGGTGGGTCGGGAGCCTCAGGACTTGATGCTGGGTTAAAACAGGTTAAGGTCAGTTGACCCGAAGCATTTTTTGTGAAAATCTTTCTCTTTTTATAACTAGTTAATGTGTCAATTATAATTACAATTTTCTTTTTTACTATCTTAATCACATTCTAGTTTTTGGAATAAGAATAATTTAGAAGGTTTTATGCGTTAAGAAAATACACTTAGGGCGATGTTCGACCATTTAACCTAAATCCTTTTTGCCTTATTAGCTAACTTTTTCTTATTCTACCTGCTTGACATGTTAGATAAACCACAACCGAATCAGTAGTTCACAAGTAAAACAGGTTTACTTACCACTCCTTGTACATCAAGGATGGTGGTACTTTGATCAATATGTTTTTTGGCAGCAATTGAGCAAGCCGGAAACTTATCAATAAACGTCCTTTCAAACTCCATCACATGGTACTTGACATAACGCTCGAGGGTCGTAGCTTGCATGAGCTTGGTAGCGTCAACTTTACCAAGTTGCTCAATGTAGACAGGTCTTCCTTCCTTGTCAACACCATGGTGTCCTTGTGGATAATGTTTGACGACATCCTCTTTTTCCTTAAAATCAAAATCCTAAAAATAACAACCAAATAAGGCGCAAATTAGTGGTTTGTAGGATATAGAGCTATTTCAGAAGATGGTTATAAGATGTCTACACATAAGTACCTCCATAATGGTGTCGGTACCATATTCATTCCTCCATTTGATCATATCGGACCACATTTGCTTGGTCTTTTCAATATCAAATTTTCTAGCCTTCAAAAATCTGTAGCATCATGCCAGAAGTTTATCAACTTTGTATAGTGGTACATGAAGAAATAACTAAAAAGAGTATACGTGACAGAATTCGGAAGGTTGGGTAAGTGGTTGGAACAACTGATTGTTTTTTTTTTGTATTTGTTTTTTTTGTTGAGTTTTGTTAACTATTTGTGTACTAAATTTGATTTCAGAAAGATCTATCTTTGTCTTGATAAAGCGATTCAGAGCTTGTTATGTATCTCAAGTACACTTGGATGACTGTAATAAACCCGTTAGATCAGTTTCCTTTTTAAGATAGCACAAACCGAGGGATTTATCTTAAAATGAGCCAAAGTAGCCACCGCTACATATATAAACATACCTTAGCATCATGTGGTAGTCATCATGCTTTGCAGGCAACAATTCTTCCAAGATCAAAGCTTGACGTAAAGCATCAACCGCCTTCAATTCATCTGCATCATGCTCATCTTCAAAAACGGACATAACCTTACCACTCTTCCTGCCCTTCTTGCCAAAAGACGTCTTAAATTTGTTGGAAGCATTAATAGCTCTTTGCTTAAACGACAGCTTAGACTTTTCCATGTCGGATTTCTCAAAACCTGTTCAATGATTTTATTAGTTAAGACAACGCCGGATCATATATGAGTATATAAGTAAACATGCATGTAAATTTTATGCTACAACAAGGACAAACATACCAACAAGAGGACCAGACGTTGCGATACTCATGATTGCAGCTAAGTACTTTTGATATTCGTGACGAATTTGAGGCCCTTATAAGATTCCTATATTCATACGATCATTACCAACATATAGATTTTCAGGTACTAAACATATAGAAAAAATGGTTTGTTATTGAGAAAACTTACCAGTGACAAAAATATTGCAGGACAATTGATGAATAAGAAATATGAAGCTGTTTTATTCTTATCAACCAAAAAACAAATCCATAAAAAAATCTAATATTTCGTGGGAGCAATTATATTTGGTCTGACTTCAAAGTATCTGTTATTAAGACATGTTAGCCACTATGATTTAATGTGATGTATACATCTCTGTCATGACTTAATTTTCTTCTATCATATCTGTTATTTGTATTTTTTCTATATCTTTTAGTGCATTTTCACAATGTAACTAGCTTTTCTATATTTTTATTAAGTACATTAATACGCGTATTAGAATAGAAAAATAGTTAATCAGAATATTCCAAATTATTTGTTTTTTTCCCCTCAAAGTTGTCTATATAGCAATTAATCATTAGTAGCATGGTATCCGCGTGAAGTAGCAGCGACAAATGGTTCTCTACAATATTTTTGGTCTTTAGTAGTGACCCTGCAATCTTTTGACGTGACCCTAAATGCAAAACTTAAGTATTTCCTATAATCTTCAGAATATCTTGCTATAAGTCATCTCACATTTCATGAATTTCCTGTATAGGCGCGATTCATCTCAAGAGACATTGATTATCAATTTATCAGTGTTGAGATAGACATGCAAACGTTTGAGCATTTCTTCATCGAGAAAGAATTACCAAACCGAAGCAACTCGCATATGACAATCTCATTAGTACCTAAGTACATTGGCATCTTAAATAATCTATCATGAGTGTTCATGCTTGATTTAAGCTTAATCCACATGTTATATGCTCAAGTGGATGCTTGAAATTTTCAAATTTAAGTTCAAAATCAAGTAATCCATGTTCAAATAAAGTGTTCTCATTTTCGTTTGAAAAGTTTAAAGTTTAAACCACTGCACCAATCGGCCCTTTTAGGGACAACTTTTTGTCGTCTTTGGCGAGGACATGCCCTCGCCAAATTCTCCTCGTTAACTTTTCGTCGCTAATGTCTTTGTCGAGAACGCTTTTCGAGTTTTATCGACGACGGTATGAGACTAGGGGCGGAGCCAGAAAGTTATGGTCGAGGGGCACACTTTGATAATTTTTAGAAACTACATAATAAATTGGTTCCTTACGAGGGAAAATTTCAAAAATAGTCAGATATTTCAGAAAATTTACACTACAATTTTTTTTCGCAAAAGGGCACGTGCCTACCCGGCCCCCTTCTATCTCCGCAACTGTGTGAGACCCACACAGTTTATCAGTCAAAGTTATCCAACCGAGCCCGCAAGACATTTGGCGAAAATATGCCCGTTGTCCTGCTTTTTCTCGTATTGATATTCAAGCGTTATTAGGTACTTCAAAGGCACCATTTGTAGCAAACTCGTAAGAAAAGGTATGGTTTAATGATGCATAGCAATATATTTTTTTTCTTCAAGTCAATTAAAACACTTGTAGTCGACAAAAAAAAGTATACAAAACCCTAGTCACCCACCAAAGAATAGATTAGGATATAAGTCATCAAAAAAAGAATAAAAATTCACAGGACACAGCATCTTAAGGAAAATGACAAAATAATAATACCGGTAATCCAGATCAAATCCTAAAATCTTTCTCCACCATTAATCCATATCAAATATGTATTTGTAGTTTTACACCCTTACCATTCAACTCATCATTGATTCTTCTTTAAGATGATTGACACAATATAATAGACAAACTATCAATAGCAAATATTTATTTTTCTTCGACAAGTCAATCTGTTTAATTCACTTGTAGTCGACAAATAAAAGTTTTACAAAATCCCAGGCACCACCAAGATAGAATTGATAGTATGATTCAATCTTTTAGCTATCATTGTTGGTGATTGCAATATTTAGTAGGATCCCATCTATTGAATTTATTTTGTTGTGAAGATGGTCTAGTGGATATTAGGCAGTCAATGGTCCTCCACTCCATTTATGTTACAAGTCATCCATACAACTTATAATCTATATATTCATTAATTATGATTTCTTAGATAAACTTGGAACTTTTCTAAGAAAAAGAAAATCATTGTCCCATTGTGACGGACTGATGGTTGTTGTTTCTTGTGGTTAAACTATTTTCTTCTAAAAAAATTATTGTAGAAAAATCAATGGCCCAACCCACCCCTTTTTTTTTTGTGGAGATAAAAAATATAACATGTTGCCTTGACAATAACAATATAATGGCCTAAAGATAGCCAGCCCAAATAGCAGCCTAGCAATCAGCAATAACAAAATGCCCAAATGCAACAATGGAGAAGGGACTGTGATAAATATACACAACAACAAGAATAGGGAGAAAATTGTGGAAGAGTTTTGCTAATATGAGGAAATGGAAAAACAGCATTAAAAAAAGTGTGGTAAGAGGGTTTATGTTTGGCATGCCATGTTGTCTTCTCTATAAACCGAGAGTATTTAAGTCGAACTCGAGTTTTACTGACCGACCTAGTGGCGACGTGCGGATGTATTAGCTTTAAGCGAATTAAGATAGACAATACAATAGGAGCTATCTAACTAAGATTTTCGGTCTTAAGCTAATCATTATTGGTAAGACGGGTACGTAAACGCACCCGGCCCGGTCTTCGAGCCGGTTCACGGGTCAACCGGTTCAACCGGCCGGGTCAACCCGGTTTTTAAAACATTGATGCATAGCAATATTTTTTTTTTCTTCAAGTCAATTAAAACACTTGTAGTCGACAAAAAAAAGTATACAAAACCCCAGTCACCCACCAAAGAATAGATTAGTTGAATTCAATCATTTTAGCTAACATATGATGTTGATTGCAATAAATATTAGGATCCCATTATTGAATTATTTTGTGAAGATGGTCAAGTGGATATTAGTAATGGTCCTCCACTCCATTTATGTTACAAGTCATGTTATTAAAAGAAATTATATTACATATTTAGCCACGACCATGTCGGCGCTAGAGATGTAACATACTTTGTGAGCAAAAGTCATGCGTATGAAGTCAAAGTCAAGGCGTACAAAATATTTAGCGACAAAAATGTCGTCGCTAACGGGTTTGGTCAAAGTCAAAAATAAGAAATCGATTAGTTTGTAGTTTTGTGGACCTTTACCAACGACAATTGTCATAGCTAAAGGTTTACCGTGGCTAAAGGCTCCGATTTTTGTAGTGTGTAGTCTCCGATATTGTGGCCACAATTGTGACAGCTAAAGGCTCCGATTTAGTAAATCATTCTCCCATTGTGATGGTTTCTTAGATAAACTTGGAACTTTTCTAAGAAAAGAAATCATTGTCCCATTGTGATGCCTGTTGTTTCTTGTCTTAGGTCTATCTATGGTTAAACTGTTTTCTTGTAAAACAATTAGCATTACAAAAATTAAAGTTTTAATCTTTATAACAAAAAAAACAATTACTAAAAACTGTAACTAGGTTTTATATGATTAGGGTGGCTCTCACACCACTGTAGGGTTTCGGTTGTATCCCACATGGCCAATAAAACATGCACAACGAAAATGAACACATGGATGACCATGCAGCTAGACAAACCCTAATTGGTAAGATCATGCCTAATCAATGATATAACCTAACTCTAAATACGTATAAAGGGTGTTTATAGAAGACTTACTTGTTATCCTGCAGGTGTGTAAGCTTCTTGATCAACGAACACGTGAGATCTTCCTTTTTCCCTATATTTCGATCATATTAAGGTTTTCGAGAGGAAAACTGTCTTTGGGTTGCGCCAGGTATCTACCCATACTGTTGATGAGGTGTTATTTCATACACTTTTTGGAGGTCATTTACCTCCCTAAATCATGTGTTTATGCCCAAAATAGGTACTTAATCATTGCTTTTTAGGTATTTTGCATTTGGAAGGCATTTGGAGGAAATACACGTGACTTGGGCTCATTTGGAGAAGAAACGGACAAGACTACGGACCTACACCAACATGGCTCAAGAATTTCTCTACAGTGGCTGGAGACGGCGTCACAAATACAACGTGACGCCGTCACAACGATGATCAAGACGGTGTCACGAGATTCCAAGACGGCGTCAGAGCACACGACCCAGCCCATTATCTAGAATATTCTCTTTCATGACGGCGTCACGATTAAAACGCGACGCCGTCACAACGATTTTCCTATATATACAAACCCGAATTTAGGGTTTTGAGTGTGTAACTTTAGAATAAAAAGAGGGTACGAACCCTAGTTCGTTTAGCAGCTGTTAGGGACGAATTTAGGGCCTAAAAACCCTATTGTACTTCCTCCAACTCATGTTTTAATCAAGTAAGGTTTATTTAATCATTCAATATGTCTATGTGTTGTTTGATTCATCTATGTTCTTGCTTTACTTATAACATGCTTGGCTAAACCTCCTATTGTGTTTATTTATGATTGTATGAAACCTAGAATGTAGATCTTAGTGGTGTTGCTTCTTGTGATGGATGTGCATGTTAGGCCTTAGAAAACCAGCTTTTGTCTGTATCGCTATTGATATGTCTAGGGAAACATGATTGTGTAGAAAGGATACCATCGGGTAACAGTCTTCATACTACCTTGCCCCCTAATATGGTTGATCCACTCTTAATATATTTTGTGGAAACTAGAATGGGGGGTTGAATAGTTTACACGTTTGTTTTGCGTTTTAAAAGTTTACTTTCAAAAATGTATAGATTCGATTTATATGTTCAATCAAAGCACAATATGAACAAGCAATAACTATCTAAACTAAAACACAATAACAATAATAATAATGTAAAGAGATAAGGAAAGAAACAACCAAACCAAGACACCAAGATTTTATAGTGGTTCGGCTACGAAGCACCTCTTCGCCCTACTCCACTCCCTGAGTATCCAACTCGAGATTTCACTATGTCAACAAGCTCCCTTTAGGCGGAGAAAACCGTTTACACGTCGCTTACGTTATTTTCCGACACTAAGTTAAATGTCGAGTCCTAATCTTAGCTAGAACCAATCTACCACTTCACAAGATATACATACTCACAAGATCTATACTATCAGATCTACACAATATCCGAATCACACAAATACACAAGATAAATACAATAGAGTTTTGGTACTTAGAAGAAAAGAGGAGAGATCACTAATTAACACTTCATTTCTTGACGAATACGAGTGTTCTTCTCTTGAACTTGAATGAGAAGGAAGAGATGAGAATAAGATATTAGATCACTTGAAACAAGATCTAAGTATGTTAGTAATCAAGAGTTTTAGTGAGAGAAAGAAGGTTTAGAGAGAAAAAGAAAAAACTAAAAAAATTCGTGCAAAGAGGAATGATTTTTCTACTGGGAATGGAGCAATATTTATAGGCAGGGAATCCCAACGGCTATCTGGGGGCGGTCCTGGTGGTCCCTTATATATAATAGGGCCGCCGCCTAGACTCTGCTCCCTTTTTTGTCTTTTTGTGGGGAATGTTTTATCTGGTGTAAAAGCTTTTGTTTTGGGGAGAAAATTTGAATTTCAAAATTTAAGTTTTTAATAAAACTTTTTATTTTAATTAGAAAATATTTTCTAAAAGTATTTTTGAGAAAATACTTTTATAGAATTAAAAGTGAGGATTAAGACAAAAATATTTTCTTGATCACCAATCATGCTTAATTATTTTGTTTGTCCATACCTTAAGTGATCACTAATCTTAGAAATGAAATTTTACATTTAATAATTTGTAAACGTTTATTTTTATTGTAAACGTTTTTAATTTTTGTTATTATCAAAACGTTGAGAGGTCAAAAAATATAAATAACGTTTTTAGACATTATTTGTATTAACAAAAAGTTAAAGATCGCTATATTTCATCTAATTCATTGCTTTAGTTTATAGTTTAAGTTTGTTTTGAAGAAAAGAAATCTTGGTATAACCTTTACCAACAAAATTTCTGGAAACTTCAAAGTAAAAAAATAGCACGGTAACCCCCTGATTGAATAACATTCAAAAGACGATTAATTTTTATCAGACTCGGATGCGTAGCACCTTAAATAAAGTAGAAGTTTTGCATGTTAACCTCAGCTCATTGGTTAATGTTGAATTTGTATGGCTTTGTTATTCTTTAACTTCCACTTTCTAGTAGATTGTTCCAAAGCTTTTTTCTGGATGTTAATTTTTTAGTAATTTTGAATGTCTTTATTAGTCACTGGTAGTTGTTCATGTTTTAGCAATCCTTGCTCTGTTAATTGAGATAAAATCATAAATTTTTGGTTATGAAGAATTCGCCAATTCTAGTTAATGGATTAATATAGGAGTAAATGGGTTGGATGAGCCAGTAAATGAGAAAGGGTGATGTGTCGAACCAGTGTATTTATTTTATTTTATTTATTATTATTGCTTATGCTTAAAAGTTGGTTTATCATCGAGTTATACTACTTATTTGGTTCTTACAAGTGTTTATCGAAAGGTTTAAATCGGCACAAAATCTGGCCCCGTGTACTTCTTTTGGATGTCGACTTACCTTTTTCAGCAACCTAGGTCAGATAATGAGCATCTGATTTGGTCACGTTTAGTCAAGAGTTACCAATCCATTGAGCCAAACTCTCATTTGACTCATCAACTGAATATTTGCGATGGATGAATGATACCACTCAGCAATGCTTTTATCCGAAAACCAGAATAAATTATAATTTTAAAATACCAACATTAAGTATATATGGCTTCCAAGATGATACTCATGTTTAGAAATTGTTGTCATACTGCCCTCATTCCTATATCTTGTTGATGATAGCCAGGTACCTGATCCTCTTTAAGTAAGTTATGATAAATGCTCCATTAGTAAGAAGATCAACATAAATAAGATGACACCCATTGAATAGATGTGAGTCTATATTATGTTCAAACCAATGCAAGAGACCATGTTGTGAAATGTTTTGAAAGTAAACTGTGACATCCTAAGCAAATCTCACATCGGTTGTGGCCTGGAGAATGGAGAGATGATGGGTTCATAAGATAATATTCACCTTACAATGACACAACGCGTTTTGTGGTTTACTGTAAGTGGGGTTCCTAGGAAATGACAGTTAAGCGTGCTTATGTGAAAGTAGTACTGGTATGGGTGATTCTTTTTTAGGCTTGTTAGAATAGCTTGAAGTATCATGTCTTATATTCAAGATTAATCTTTCATCACCGTCACGAAGAATCATTTCTTCTCCGTGAACGTCAATCAAAGCACGAGCGGTCCGTAAGAAGGGTCTTCCCAAGATGAGGGGGACTCGAGGATCGCTCTCATAATCAACGATGACGAAATCGGCAGGGAATGTGAACTTTCCAACCGGAACAAAGACATCTCTTGCAATTCCAGCCGGTGTACAAATTGTCCGGTTAGCTAGTTCAAGGGTCATGCGGGTGGAAATAAGCTCGGGTAAACTTAACTTCTTCCAAACCGAGAGTGGCATCAAGTTGATACTAGCACCTAGATCGGCTAGGGCCTTGCACTTGAGCTCACTAAAACCATACATAATGAGAAAGTTCCCAGGGTCACCTAGTTTCTCGGGTAACTTCTTAAGGATAACCGCTGAGCAATTTTCATTGAGGGGTGTGTTTGCCAGCTCTAAAAGTTTCTCTTTATTGGAAAGGAGACTTTTAAGCATCTTTTGGTATTTCGGGATTAGAATCAAAGCATCGACAAGAGAGATATTGATGTGAAGTTGTTTGAACATTTGCCAAAATTTGTGAATTTGGACTTCATCTTTCTCTTGCTGTTTTTCTTGGTGCATTCTTGAAGGATAAGGGATATTGGGGTGAAGAGGATCCCTTTTGTGCACCACATAATTCTTTAGAGAAGTTGGTTTAGCTTTTTGGACAAGAGGAGGTGGGACCTTAATGGTATACTCAGCGAGTTCCGGGTCTGTTAAAGTCTCCTCTACACGTTCATCCTCCTCCGGATTAATGAATGGAGGAGGCATAGGAACGGAAGGTCCATCAAGAACAAGACCACTTCGGGTGGTGATGGCTTTCAATTCACCTTTCGGGTTAGCAATGGTGTTGCTAGGGAGAGATCCCGAACCCGAAGTAGAAGCGGTGTTCATTTGAAAGAAACTAGCCATCATGTTCTTAAGCTCATTGGTTTGGTTAGACATTGAAGCTTGAATCGAAGTTTGCATTTCATTTCTTAACTCATTTTTCACATTGTTAATTTGAGCTTGCATGGCTTTTATATTAACCTCATTTATCTTCTTAATTTTCTCCAACTCACTTAAAGGTACAACTTGATTTTGTTGAGTTGGAGCTTGATAAGATGTATCTTGATTGAAATTGTTTCCTCGATTATATCCTTGAGGTTGGCTAAACCGGTTTTGATTATTTTGCACATTTGGTTGAGCAAAACCCGGTGGTCGAATTTGATTAGCCACACTCGAAGGACGATAACCGGAATTACCCTGATTGTAGTTAACCACGGCTGCTGAAACGTATCCTTAAATATTATCCCGATATTCCGGGAAAGTGTTGCCATTGGCGGCGAGACGCTGATAATAGGGATGAGCACCACCGCAAGTAACATAAATTTCCTCAACGACTTTTACGGAAGCTAAAGGTGGGGTTTCTTGAAATTGTTTGAGAATAGCGGTCATGGCGGTAGTCACAACACTTGTTTGCTAATTTACTGCATGAGTAAGTTTGGCTATCTCAGAGGAAGAAGAAGAATTAACATCACTTGATTTCACTTGAGAAACAATCGATTTGTTTCGTGAATTGCGGACCTTGGATTTGTTTTCGATAATCGTCAACACATCTTGAGTACGTCTTTCCAAAAGATTGCCACCGGCGGCAGAATTCAAAGAATCTTGGTCGGCTGGGTTTAAGGCATTGTAGAAGGTATCAAGTTGATGCAATTCGGTAAAACCATGATGAGGGCATGCACGAAGGAGATCTTTGTAACGGTCCCATGCCTCATGAAACGATTCATCAAAACGTTGTTGAAAGTTGGAAATTTCATTTCGGAGATTTGTCGTTCTTGAGGGAGGAAAGAATTCATTGATGAATTTGGAAACAAGATCTTCCCAAGTGAGAATAGAACGAGGGGGTTCTTTTTCGAGCCAACGACGGGCTGCCCCCACAAGAGAGAATGGAAAAAGCATAAGCTTAATCGCCGAATTAGGCACATCCTTGTATTTTATTGTGGAAGTTATTTTGTTAAACCAACGAATGTGATCATGAGGATTGTCTTTCTCAAGTCCGAAGAATTGGTCCGAAGTCATCATATTAATGAGACTATGCTTGAGCTCGAAATGCTCAGCAAGAATTGGTGGAACCACAATTGCCTCTGCATAACCCTCGGTGGGTGCACGGAGCAATTCCGCCATAGTACGTTGATCGGCCATCGTATCTACGAGAGATTCTTCAAGAGAAAAAGGTTGCTTTGAACGTCTACGGTTACGACGTTTCGGATTTGAAGTAGTTGGATTAGGAGAAGATTCACCAACTAGATTCGAAGAAGAGCGAGTGCGCATGCACTAAAAACAAATTAAGAGAAAGAAAAATATTTTTGTAACCGATAATCAAACAAGTGTACGGTAGCTCTTTAGAAAACGCACAAAGAAGCGGAGGAGCGGGTAAGCGCGAAGCTATTAAAAACCTTCTCCTTTCGGGTCGAAGTTCGTTGGATCAACCCTCCTTATACCTCTCTTATAGTTTGTAATTCCAAAGGTGAGCCGATTTAACAATTAACGACACGGATTGTTTTGTTGTTTTTCAATTTTTTTGGTACTTTCAATACTTTAGGAAAAGTATTGTTGGTATTTTTTAATTTTTAATAATAAGAAAATATTCACAAACGGAAAATGATAACTTCACGAGGAAGGGTCTTCAAAAACTAATCTTCAAACGTAAACACGAAAATCGCACACACCTCCCCGGCAGCGGCGCCAAAAATTGACTCGTTCGAAACTACACCTTTAATATATAAATATAATATACTATAAATATATATAAGGGTAATTATCAAAAGTATCAATAATAGTAGAGAGTGTAAGTATTCCGTGAGGCTTTTAAAAGATTTCAACTTTTTACCAAAGCAAAATCCCTAAAAAACCTTCCCGAGTCGTTTCCCGTTGAGGTGTGAATTGAGAATCGGGATTAAGTTCGTGATCGCGTTTTTGAATGATTCAATGATTTTTTTGGTTTGGATTCTATTTCTACAATCTAAAATGCAAAAACAAATAAAAGGAACCCTAAAACGAAAGCAATTTAAGTTAAAAATCTAAAAACGATAACGGGATATAAATCCCGTTCTTTAAAAAACTAAATTTTACAAATTTAACCCTACGAAAGCAAATTTAATTTTCCTAAGTCCTAAATGATAAAACAAATTTTTTAAAAAAATAATTATATTTTTTTGATTTTTATTTTATTTAATATGAATTAAAAATAGTTTTAATAAAAAAATTAAATAAAAATACTAAACTAAATGGGAAAATTCTATAAAAAATGAAAGGGGCGAAACAACTTATCAAATAAGCAACAAAATAAGCAGAAAATGGCTTATAAGCTAAACTGTCTAAAAAGAGGATAAAAGAATAAAAGGTGCAAAATAAAACGGAAAAGACCCAAGGGCGCTAGTGGTTGTGTGTGGTGTGTGTAAAACTTTGGTTGAGGTTGGTGAGGTCCAGGGTTCGAGCCTTGCTCACCCTAGACTTCCCAATTTCCCAATGTTTTTATTTTGCAAATTTTTTTTATAGAAAAGCTTTAATACCTAAAAATAAGCAATTTTTGTGAAGTGACTTTTTATAAGAACCACAAATAAGCACGAAATAAGCTCTTAAAGGGTGACAGATTGGCTTTTTATACTAAGAGCAAAAAGAGCTAAACTGGTTTGCTTTTTTTAGAACTAATAAGCACAAAACTAAGCTAAATAAGCTAAGAGGGGCTTATACCTAACCTAATGAGCAAATGTGAACAAAAATAAGCAAAGAAAACAAGCAGCAAAGCTTTAAAAAGCCAATAAGCTTTTTGGCCAAATCTGGTAACCAAACAGCCAAAAGGCACTTTTCTAGCTTAATTTTAAGCTAGAAAAGGGATCCTTATGGCTTAATGGGCTATACCACTGAAAAGCTTGTCCAAAAAGCTTTCTAAATCAGCAAAGAAAAAAGAGTTTGAAACTCAAATAAGCTACTAAAAAGGCTTATGAAAAAGCTTGTGACACTCAGTGTATGCTGAGTTTTGGTTTTTGAAAAGACAAAATGCAAAGATGCAGGCCTACATTAAGCTTATCTAATAAGCCCTAAACTACAAATTAAGCTAAAACAGACAAAGACCTATAACTAAAGAGCTTATGCAAGAAATTTCAAATACTAAAACTAACTTAAATTGACCTAAATTTGAGATTAAAAATGGCCTTTTACTTTGAAAAGGAAAACTATGATACTTGACAGATTTTGCCTAAAACTCCAATTGCAAATGCACTCTTAAACTACTATGATCCTACTGCATTTAGAGAGCATAAACAACATCAATGCACCACTTAAAAGCTATTTAAAAAGTCTTAATCAAATAAGCTTTATAAAACTATTTTGAACCCACAGTTTCAAACACCTTATAGAAAAAACATAAAAACAAGCTTTCAAACTTAAAAACTCTTAAAAACAGCTTATAATGACTTAAAGAAAGCTTGCCAAAGTTGGCTAAGTGACCCAAACAATTTTTTAAACAGTTTTGACCCACTTTGACCCTTAAACCAAACACCCCTTTAAGTTTTCATAATCCATTTTTAAGGTGATTATTGATGATTTAAGCTAAGTATTTTGAACACAGATAGCAAGCAATGACTAATAAGCAATTTTAAACAAATTCCAACCAAGAATAAGCACTTGATATAAGCAACAATAATTAAGCAGTTTTAAAGAAAAGACATTAACAAAGGACATTTAAACAATAAGAAGGCACAAATAAGCAATAAATGACATTAATAAGAAACAATAAGCAGAAATTAACAGTAAATAAGCAGAGAAATAAGCTAAACAGTAAATAAGCAATTTTAAGCTAGAAATGAGAAAAGTAAAGACTTACAAAGCCCTAGCTCAAAACAGGGCAAATAAGCTCAAAAGAGCTTTGTCTACAAGCTCTAGCTTGTTCAAGAACAAGCTAGTGACAGCAATAAGCCCTTCCCTTTCTGGCTTATCTTCCAAATGGCTTTTTTTAGTGAATTTTGGTAAAAATGGACTTAAGCTTTATAAGTTATGGGAAAACTTACAATGCTTAAGTTAACAGCTTAAGTAAGTAGTAAAAAGAGCTTTTGTGAGCTTATAAAACAGTTTTAAAAACATAAAATACTTTAACTTAAAAACAAGATTTTAACATAAAACTTAAATTTCATTAACTTAAAAACAAGAGTACACGACTTTTAAAAGTAAATTACAATAAACTTAAAAACTTAATATAAGCTGAAAATTAAAATCTTCAAAGCTAACTAGATGCCCAATGGCTTACAAAGGTGCCCTATTTATACTAAAAATTCTAAGTCTTGGTCCTCTTTGATGTGTTCTTCTTCACTGAGTGAGCTCAAGGGTGTGTTAGTTGTGTGAGAGTTGCAAAATTAATCATAGTCATTCATCTTTCTTGTTCTCCAAGTCCTTTGATCCGAGCCCTTGATTGTGTGTCTTCTTCTTTGGTCCAATAAAATGGTGTAGGATTGCCAAGGTGGATTTGTTTTCTAGCTAGGGGTGGGGTTTGATAGGGAAAGTGATGGGTTTAATTGCTGTTTGTCATGGTGTAGGGGAAGGAAATTTTAGGGAAGATAAACAGTATTGGCGCCCTTTTGGTTTAAGTTGAAAGTCATAGGGAATTTGGCAGCTTTAGTCCCTGAGATTGATAAGTGTGTTTGCATGGATCGTCCTTTGTGGTGTACATGTTTGCGGTTTTAACAACTTCAGTCCCTGAAGTTGTATTCTTTTGTTGCAAGGAAAGTCCCTAAAGGACTAACGGTGTTAAGGTGAAAGGGTTTTGGGCTTAGGATTGGGCCGGCTATGTTTATGAATGGACTTGGACTTTTAAGACGTATAAGGCTTTATACATGATGTCTTAATGGGCTGACCCGGCCCATTAGATGGGTACGGGTTGGCCCATTTAAGATTTCTTTGTTTCCGGCTTCGTCTTTGACTTGTTGACTTTGACTTTGACTTTTGTTGACTTTGACTTTGACTTTTGACTTTTTCACGCTCTTTCCATTCCGTGCTCGGTTTTGTCCGTTTTGGCTTTATTTTTGTCCTTTTTGTTGATATCCGTTTCCTGCACAATATAAATGCAAAACACATAAATACAATGTATTTTTGGTATGTTTTTGGTCTTTTAAGTCCGTTTTTATAGGCAAAGGGTATGTGTAATCAAACACATACCAAAATCCCCCATACTAAATTATTGTCGTGTCCTCACGCAATGTCATAAGTAAACGCTTAAGAAAACCAAGAATCTCAATCCCCTTCGACTAATTTCCTCAAAAAGTAGCTAAGTGTTCATTAAGGGGAATTAAAGAATCAATAGCTTTAAAAATCCCCGTTTTGACCATTTTTAAATATTCACACTTATTCCGACACATATTTTTGTATTTTTCCTTTTTCTTATTTTTTTGTACTTTTTTCTTTTTAAGCAACTAACTAACGTTTTTGACTTTCATTATTTTATAACTTTTAGGGATCATAGAACAAGAAACATTTCTGTCGGTACCACTATTATATCATTTCACTTCCATACAAATAGGTATGAATCAATGATAGGAAACCATAAGAAAAGAGATAGAAGAATGAAAGAATTTTAGAGAGAGAAACTAGAGAGAGAAACTAGAGAGGGAAAAGATGGTTGATTACCTTGTGTAAAAATACAAATGAGAACAACTAACCAACATCAACACCCTCTCCAAGAGTGGGGAGGGGTATTTATAGTTTCTTGCTAACCTAGGGTGACGCCTAGGTGTAGCATTGTTGGGCCGGCTCGGGTTTTGGGCTTTAGCCCGCAACGTATACAATATTAGATTAAATCACGAGCCCGACTCCCTTTCTAGCCAATTACAACGACTAATAAATAAAGACCGAGTTTCCTTGTTCGACTTAATATTTTGAGGCTAACAATCGTCTTTGTCTTACATGCTTTTCTTTTCACTATTTTTTGTATGCAGGTGTTAGCGAGGGTGCATCTTCTCCTGCTCAAGAGGCTATGGCAGCTCTTGATACTCAGCCCCTGAGTACTGATGCTGGTGCTGATGAGATTGCTAGTGATGGCAATCTTGATTCCTATTTTGATGCTCGGGTTAGTAACACTGCTGGAGATGTGCTTAAGAGGGATCTTCTTCCTTTTGTCTCGGGTCCTTATTACCTTCCTTATCCTTATGATGAAAATGATGGATGTGAGTCTCCCCCTATACCAAGGATGATTGGGACGAGATTCATGGAGTAAATCTTGGTTTGTGGAAGAAAGAGCTTTACAAGGATCCCAAGGTTTATCGAATTGCTATTGACCGTTTCCCTATGCCAGCTGAGATTCATCGATTGCACGAGCTCTCCTCAGTTGAGTTGTCTGATCGTATGAGCATGTTACAGTGTTAGTTGATTACTCATGGGCGCGCATTGCATGCTCGTTATGACCATTCCTTAAGGGAAGTTGAGCGTCTCGCGAAACGGTGTGCACAGCAGACACAGATCATTAAGAAACAAAATGCTGATCTTAAGCAACACAAGGAGTCTACTGTTCGTGCTAGTGAGGAGGTGTCTGGGTTAAAGGCTGAGCTGAGGGCCCTTAAGTCTAAGTGTGAAGCCACTGAACATAAGCTTAGCAGTTGGGACAAGAAACATAGGAAGTATAGGAGTGAGAGGGACACTCTTGCCAAGGAGAAGGAAAAGATTAAGGAAGAGCTTAAGTCACAGTTGGAGCATCGTGAGAGGTGAGCTGAGGAGATCCAGGGCAGCATTACCTCCTTCTTTCAGTCAGATTTCACTCCGCTTGTCCGAAGGTTCCTTAAGAGTAGTGAGTTTAACCGAGCGTTTGCGAGGGTGTTGAATACGGTGATTAGTGTTGGAGTCGAGCGTAGGCTGCGTATGGGTCGTACTAATGAAGAGTTCATAGGGTTATCTCAGAGAGTTGCTGGTTTCATTCCCGATGCTAAGGAGAAGTTTGATAGAGTTGTTGATGCTTTTCCTGACACACCCTTTCTTGGACAAGGTTTCTCAACATTATTAGAGCTGTTTGCAAGACATTGCTCGACTTGAGCCTGACAGGGTGACACCTTCTTCCCGGCCTTCCTTTGTTACTGCATCCTTGAGGACCAACACCCATGCGCGACACTCTACTTCATCATCTGGGACTTTTGGTCATACCAGCACTCCAAAGCACTTGAAGAAAAAGAAGAAGCCTGTTGAGAGAGGAGGGCCTTCAGCTGCTTAGACTAGCCTTAGATTGCAGTTATTT
>BQNB010118534.1:4519-20973 GCA_026074375.1 Tanacetum coccineum | reverse complement strand
GAATTAACTACTGATAGAATATAAGGTTAACTTCATCGCTCTTAGTGTTTGACACCTTACTTACTACGAAACTCTATATGATCAGGTACAATGCCCGTTAATGTGTTTTTTTTAGGTAAAGTAAGCTAAATATAAATTTAAAACTTCGTAATCAATAAATACAACCTACACGACAGCACATCAATTTTTTTGCGCTGTTGTCGGGGAGTGAAAAAGTTTTAATCTTTATTCTTATTAGTATTTCTAACCCTTAATTAGCTTAGCTTAGAATGATCCAATTGTTTAAATTCTGTTTGTATTTAATTAATTGTGTGTTTAATTGTTTGTTTAAAATTATGCATTATTTAATTGTTTTTAAAGTACTCTGCTTTGTAGTTTGGTTCCTTGTCTGTGATTTCCATCTTAGGTTTATCATGGATGATCCAAACATCACTATGGAAGAATACATCAGACTTGAAGAGGAAAAAGGTTAAAGGCATGGTGGAACGTTTAATTGGCAATCTGCCACATACGGTAAGAAGAAATATTGTGAAGATGAGGACGATTGCTTCACAAACCTCGAAATTAAATTCCCAGCTATAGTCTTTGATGAAACGTTAACGTATGATGCGGCACTCTCGTATGAACCCACGGTAAGTCCTCTTAATGAAAACAAAATTTACTTTAGAATATCGTTTGATGAATCCGACGATGAAGATTACACGGTAATTTTTGACGAAAATTCATTTTCTTATAAAATAATTTTAGTCGATAATTTGAAAAGGGATTCTGAAAATGACAATGATAAAGTCGATATACCTTCATTTCCATCACCCAAGCCTACGGTCAGTTATTATGATGATTTAGACTACTTCAAGGATTTTGAGACAGAATTTCCAGCCATTGTTTATAATGATGCCCTAACGTCTAAATTAGATTCCTTAACTGAACCTGCTGTAAGTCCTCATCATATCGATGAATTAGATTTGAAAAATGATACATCATTGTCCAAACATGATGAACAAGAACAAAACATTGTGTACTTTAATGATCTATTCCCTCTCAACATGATTTATCTCGATAATCTAGAAACATATAAGGACAATAATGATGATGAAATCGATATAATACAGTCTTCGGGGGGTAATGTAATAAACATCGATACACAAGGGTCAAATAAGCTTCTGGAAACAAGTCACAATAAAATTAGTAAAATTTTCAATGAGAAGATTTTTACCATGGAATTAAATGTTAACATCGTGACTTAGAATTGTCTTAACAACTGGATGCCATTAAATCTCATTAAGAATTTATATGTGTCGATTGGCATCCCATTCGACCCCAAGCGGTTTTATAAGGATGGTGCTTACACAAAATGATTACGGAGGCCAAGGTACGTCTTTCTTCACTTTAATAAACTTAAGAAATTTGGTCTCCAAAAATGAATACGGCGTATTGGCTAAACACCTATACGTCGTATCTATTATTTTTAACCAAATTTGACCTAGTCAGCTATTTAACCCAATACAACGTATTGGGCAAAACCTAATACGGCGTATCGAGTTTGGGTATATAAACTCAGTTCATACACCGGATATGTTTTTACACACTTCTTTACTCCTAAGAACCCAAAATTTACTGAGGCAAATCCAAATCCATCACTACTCGCTTTTAGGTCAGGCATTTAATTACTCGATCATCAGATATGACACCTTTAACACCAAGAGAACAGAGACACCCATGGCTCAGATACCAAGTTGAGGGGTACATTGAGGATATCGTGCACAACTTTGAGCAGAGACTTGAGACGATTTTTGGTAGGTCAGTTAACCGAGTGCATGTGCTTGATTTTGTTGGGTTGACCGAGGAGATGAGACAGACTCTAGCTGATTGGTTGAGGATGGTTTATACTAGGGATGAAGGACAAGAGTTATTTTTGAGTCACGCATGGAGGAGATTGTTTGAGATCAGGGGACCGTTAGTTTAGGAGTTTATACTTAAGTTCCTTAGTACTTGTAGGATAAGTGACACGGAGATGGGTTTAGACATTGTTGATACCTTATGTTTTTAGCTAGGTGGAGCTAGACATATGATGACTTGGAGGCAGTTTATTCTTGCGTTGGGTTTACATACTACCGAGGAGATGGCAGATGATGGGTTTGAGGCATACTAGCTGGGTAGTGCGAGAGTGATCCCCGATAAGGGGGATCTTAGGATTACTAGATCGAGATTTCATCAGACAGGGACTTTCTAGGGCCAGCTCCCTCTTATGTTTACATCAAAGACCCTGTGAGGAGATTATGCCACAGGATGATATCTTGTAGCAATTCTGGTAGAGGTTAGGTACCTGAGAAGGTGATCGGTATCTATCTCTTTTATCTGAGGAGCATGGATCATGGGACTGCAAATGCCCCATATCTGTTAGCATAGTATTTGTTCAGACATGTCGAGGGGAGGAAGAGTGGAGCTAGGTTGTTCGAGGTTCACTTCATAGGGCGTCTTGCTGCTCATTTTGGCCTTGTTAGTGATGAGGAATTGAGGGGTTTGTCGGTAATTACACGAGAGCTCCTGATGATTGATTTACATGAGCTTGTTAGGCTTAACATTTGTATGAGGCTTGGAGATACATGGGCTTGGGTAGCCCCAAGCCCAGAGAGGCAACTGGCTGCTGCGTTTGGGGCCCTAGAGCATGTCGAGGGTGCTCATGATGAGGTGAGGGTGATCTGGCTGTTCCAGCACCCGTACAGGCACCTCAGCCACCACCTCCCACCTCGAGTAGGACTATTGCACAGAGGTTGAGCATGTTAGAGTATGAGGTCCACAGCTTGCGCGGTGACATGGGTGAGCAGAGGGGAGTGTTAGACAGCATGGCTCATGATTTCTTTAGATTTACCACATGGACGATCACTATACTTTCACGTATGATGGATGAGAGCAGGGTCAGATAGACGAGCTATTCCGACTCACCGGTGCCCTATCAGAGATGCACCAGGCACAAGACTGATGATGCCAACACCTCCACAGCCCAGCAGGATGAGCAGCAGCCAGACCCATGATCCCTCTATTCCTTATCTTTTTGTTTCTATCTTTTGTACACTTATTTATTCATGTCATGACGTATCCAACTCAAAACAAGATTGTTATTTATATATGTATATTATGATGTGATGGTTTTTGACTTGTTTGTGAATGATAGAAACAAGCCTGGCAGTAAGTTCAGCAATATATGTAACACCCCCAAATAGGGTCGCAACGGAATAAGGGTCCGGGGCGTGTTACTTCATAGATCAATAACACAAGATATATATAGAACGACCAAAAAGTCGTTTTAAAACTGATACATTAGATTTAACAAATATTTGATACAAATAGCCCGAAGCTTTAACTTGTTCCTGATTATTATTACAAAGATACTGGTTTACAACATAAAACAACCATATCTTTAGCATGACTTCCCAAAACAAAATCACCAATGTATCCTTGGCACCTTATGCTTACTGATCTCCTGAAAAACATTGCTTAAAAACGTCAACAATAATGTTGGTGAATTCATAGGTTTGATAAATCATAATATGCAGGACCGCAAGACTTTTCCCGTGATAATGCAACACATGCAGACATCACAAAACTAGATTACATTTACACTAAGCTCATGACACTGAAGCTCGACAATCCATTCTCAGCAATATTAATATATTGCAATTTTCTTCTGCCCGATTAGATGTTTTCAACCCGAAATATCCCTAAATCATGACAGCTAACGTCGTTCCGGTGATAGCTAGTCACCCGAACGGGATGGTCAATCCCAAATAGATCTATTCATAACATTCGCGCTCACATAATGTAATTCACAACTACATCTATGCAATTGACAGTTCATGATAATGGGCTCAACTTGGGTTTATCGCTACTTTTAGAACAAACACGTAATCATATAAAAAATAACACTTGCGTCCCAATTTAAAAACAAAGCATGTTTTCCACCACCAAAGTTATTATAAATCATAGAAATCGTAAAAATATAGGCTATGACTACCTGAGTTCTGATAATATTAAAATCACAGATAACCGTCACGCAAATCGTCAATGCAACCTTTTTAATTAAGGTGGTATAAGTAACCATGTATTCGATTAACTAACATCATATACCAATTCTATGTAAGTTACACATACTATCGTTTTCGGATGCTATCATAATTAAGAGTTCATGTAGAGAACGTATAGAGTTAGGACACTTTAAATCGTAAAATCCAGCAACTCGTCGACTACGCCACACCAACCCCGAAGAGGCCTCATTATAAACGCCCTAGTAATATATTACTTTGAATAACCACATATAAATCTATATAGCTTAATCACCAACTAATTGTTTAGAAAATTGCGTTAATTAGTAAAAACGTTTATAATACCTTTGTAGTAAAAACTGGCGTAACTTTCGTCGTTTTAAAGCCTGATTTTTGACGTTTCTTATGCCCACGCTTTCGTATTAAGACAAGTTATCATAATTTGACATTTTTATATTTTTGACCCTCTGATGAACAGTACTTTTACTGTTCATACCAGTTATAAATTCATTTTTATAACTTAAATTAACGTAATACTCGTAAACGTCATATTTTATTCGTTATAGCTCCGTTTTTAGTGATTCACTCTAGTACGATATCGTTAAAGAAAATTCTATCATTTTATAAAATAAAACTTTCTGTCATGAATAGTGTTTTTACTGTTCATAGTTTATAAAATTATTTTTATAAACTTTTAATTACCGAAAACCCGCGAAATTCATAACTAATTCGATATTAATTGAAAAATTACGATTCTTATCATTTTAGAATCCTAAAAATATGTTTTATTAGTTAAAATTATCAAACTTGCTATTTGATTCGTTTATATAAAAGTTATTTTATAAAATTATCGTTTAATTCCGTATAAAACTCTAATTAGCGTAACTTTTTCGTTATTTATCCGTTTGACAAGTTTCTTACCTTTTCGGAATCATTACGAGATGTAGAATATTTATAAAACATAATATCCACTTTTTGGAATTCGATTCCAAAATCAGCCCCTCAATATCTTATATAATTACTTCTTTTTATAAACTGTTTTATATACTTTTTAACTAAGTAATTTCCACAAGTTTTTCCCACACTCTTATTATACTATGTCATATATATTATATAGCCCATAGATCCTATTTTTGTCCATTTGTCCAAGTCATTAAGTCCTTAACAACATTTTTAAACCATAATCTCCATAAGTAACTTTTTACTACAAGTTCATCCATAACCACTTTTACATCATAACCATAAGTGTACAAGTCTTTTACTTCCATTATGACTTTATTTTAGTGTCCATATATCATGACTAAAAGCTCATAAAACTATATTTACAAGAAAAATCCATGTTTACAAGTTAAACATATCCTAATGGTGATTTCACTACATAAACATCACATATACATATAATCATATAGATGAAAGTATAAAGGTTTATAGAAGACCTTATGATGAATGATGATGATGACAAACAAGTGCTAAACCCTTGTTTAGACTTTAAACCCAAGATTATAACCAAGAAAACCCTAGTTTCCAAAGCAAAACCCTAATCTTGATTTATTGCTTCAACACTTGAAAATGGTTAGCCAATGTTTGGAAACATCTTATAATGTCTTAAGAATGATGTATGTAGGTGTGTATAGGTGGTAGAAAATTTGATATGGATTTGGTACAAAGGGGTGTTTGAGCCGTGGCATATGAGAGAGGGGTGAAGCGGCGTAGCAGAGGGGGGCACAAAGGAATGAGTTTTTGTGATTTTATAGCAAGTTTTTGCATAATGAACTTATCTTTCTATCTCTAGTGTACAAAGTATATATTGTAAGTCTTCATGGTCCAAAAGTAAAAGCAATTAGCTAGTCAAAAAAATGGTAGGGTTTTATTGGAATCTGGTTGAGTCAAGGGTAACAAAGTATTGTAAGGAATTAATGAGGAAGAAATGGTACAAAGACTAGTTGCAAGATTTATTTCATTTTTTCTTGTATAAATTGCATCAAAATCATCCAATGTATGAAATATATGATAAATTTTTGTTAATTTTAAGTATTGGGTATAAAGTAGGGTATATTTGTTGAAGCGTAGAAAAGTTAAGAAGTTCCATGTATCCTAAAAACGTACTTTAAATTCGCGAAACGTACATAATTTATGTACCGATAAAAATAAAAAGGAACAAAGATCAATAATTAACCTCAAAATAATTTTATAAATACTTACTTGATGTAAAAGCATACTTGTTTGAATACCCTTTACATTGAACGCTAATTTTTAGCTTACGCGATTTAGCTTAACATTTACGATTTAAAGCAAACGCGTACAATACAAAAATGAATAGTAGATTTATCGACGTCGTCAATGACTTGAAAACATAGGGTGTTATAGGACCTTCCCATCCCCCGTTAAATGAGCCATGTCCTCGAAGCTTACGGTGGAGCACTGATGACGAGGGTCTTTTGGTGAAAAGTTGTGGTATTTCTTCTTGAAATTGGTCCTCAACGTTTCCCACGTGAACTCAGGACCTTCTCTTGGAGTTTCCAATCGAACTTGACAAACGATCCCGGCATCGGCTACCAACCGATAACATCACGGCCCACTCAATTCTCTACTAAGATCATCATCAACAAAATGAACGCTTGTCATCAAGAAAAAT
Source organism: Tanacetum coccineum (assembly GCA_026074375.1). NCBI lineage: Eukaryota > Viridiplantae > Streptophyta > Magnoliopsida > Asterales > Asteraceae > Tanacetum > Tanacetum coccineum. Next base: position 14,295 of record BQNB010118534.1, on the reverse strand, counting down.
ACCATCCCAACGGAACGCTAAGGTTACGTACGGCATGACCCATTATATATCCAGTTGGACACAGGAATGTTATTATGAACTCTACTCAGTTCTTACAGACAGCCTCGAGCATTTTAAGCCACCTCTCCACCCTTTTCTAATTACCTTGAAAGGTTCTAACATACCTGGGGTTTAACTTCCCCTATTTGCCAAAACGTACGACCTATCCCCTTATCAAGAGGCGCAACTTTAAGCATAACTTATTAACCCGACTTGGAATTCCATAGGTTTTACCGCTTCAGATCGCGTAACTCTTATGTACGATCACAGCGGCTTGCAATCCTTATGCTTGATCTAGATAATATTTCTCAATGGTCTCATTGAATTTGTTCTGGACCGAGGATTTGAGCTTCCCCAACTTCGTCCAACAAACAGGTGAAACTACACTTTCGACCATAAAGAAGTGCTTTGAATGGATCGTCCTTGATGCTAATAGCGTGAAAGCTATTTTTATATGAGAACTCGACTAATTGCAAATGGTTAACCCAACCCTATCCAAATTCGATCGCATCAAGCACGCAGCCTAACCTCGAAGTTTGAATGGTCCTCTCGCTTTGCCCGTCGTTTGTGGATGGTACGCCGTACTCATATCCAAATTAGTACCCTAAAGTCATCATAAGTGACCTCCGAGAAATTTGATGCAACCTGGGCCACGATCACAAAATGAAGAGACAGGTATTCCAATCTCGTGACCACCGATCTTTAGGTACATTCTTGCAAAGTTTATCCATAGGATCAGTCTCTCTCATCGGTGTGAAGATAGCAGACTTAGTAAGTCGGTCAACAATCATCCAAATGTGAGTCAAGCCTTGCGAACCTTAGGAAAGCTTCGTAACAAATATCATAGTGAAGTGTCCCACTATTCCATTCAGGTATCTTGGTTGTACCAACAATCTTGATGTCTTTTGATGTTCAGCCTTGACCTTAGCACAGGTCAAACACTTGCTAACATAGGTGGCGATGTCGGCTTTCATATTGGGCCACCAATATAGCTTCTTCATATCTTGGTACATCTTGTCAGAACCCGGATGTATAGAGTATTTTGATTTGTGGGACTCGTGCATGATCACAGTCCGCAAATCACCATAACAAGGTAGCCAACTCCTGCCATTGAGGCATAGGGTTCCATCCGCACGGGGTTCCAACTTTTCCGTCCTAATCGCCTTTGGATTTTTAGCGTTTTCAACCAACATTCCTCCAACATCTTCATTCTTGATGTTCTCTGGTTTTCGTGCTTCAGTCTGAGCATTCAAGATTTGTTTGGGAAGGTCCAAACTAATAGTCATAACTAAGGCTCGAACTCTTAACGGTGGTTCTCGTTCTTTCCTGCTCAAAGCATCAGCAACGACATTGGCTTTCCCCGGGTGATAACGAATATCGCAATCGTAATCACTAAGCAACTCTAACCATCGGCGTTGTCTCATGTTTAGTTCCTTCTGATCAAGAATGTGTTGTAAGCTCTTATGATCAGTGAACACTGTACACTTGGTTCCGTACAAATAGTGTCTCCAAATTTTGAGAGCGAACACTACTGCTCCAAGTTCCAAATCATGCGTCGTTAACGTTTCTTCACGCGTGAATTTTTAACTCTGCGTGATGCAAAGAAAACACCTTTATCTCTTGCATCAACACAACGCCCAAACCCTTCCTTGAAGCGTCGCAGTATGCGATGAAATCCTTCGCTTTCCCCTCCGTAAGGCAAGGATTGGTCAAGCTGCATCAATTTCCTCTTCTTTCGCTTCAACAGTTGAAAAGCTGCATCATCTTGTTTATCACTTCCAAACGAACGTGACCTTCTTTTGAGTAGCTTAGTCATTGGTTTGACGATCTTTAAAAACCTTTCAATGAACCTTCGATAATACCCAGCAAGACCTAAAAATTGACGAATCTCTGTTGGTGACTTAGGAGATGTCCAATCTTTATAGATTCGAATCTTGGCTAGATCCCACATGAAACCCCACCTATCCATCACAATCGATCACAATGGACCGAGGAACTATACTTTGGGAATCCAAAATTCACACTTGGAAAATTTGGCATACAACTCCTCTTTCTTAAGCAACTCTAAGATTAGCTTAAGGTGCTCTTCGTGTTCTTGCTTGTTCTTCGAATATATCAAAATATCGTCAATAAAGACAATTTACAAATTTATGCCGGATATGGTTTGGCACACCGCCGATTCATAAGGACCATGAATACTGCAGGTGCGTTTGTCAAAACCAAACGGCATAACTTGAAATTCATAATGGTCATAAACGATTCTGAAGGCATGTCTTCGAAATGCCTTCTTCGCGAGCCTCAATTGGTGATAACCGACCATAAGGTTCGATCTTCTAGTAGACACTCGACCTTGAAGCTGATCAATAAATCATCAATTCTGGGAGTAGATAACGGTATCTTCATGTTATTTGTTTTAATTCCCGATAGTCAATGCAACATCCGGAATGAATCCATCCTTCTTTTTGAAAAACAAAACTGGAGCCCCTAGGGTGAGGAACTGGGGTTCCTTTTAAAGCCTTTTGTTCGGACAAAAGGCAGCACTTTCAGTTGCTCCGATAAATAACTCTTTTCATTTCATATTGGCTCCAATGGATAAGGTGCCCATGCTACATGGCGCACAACCAGGTACAAATCAATTTGAAACTCCTCTTGTCGAGTCGAGGAAGCCCCGACAAGTCCTTCAAGAAATACTTCAAAAGTCTCGCACTATTGGTAAGTCCACAATCACGTTCTTCACTGACTCGTCCTTCAACCTCTTTTTCAGAGACAGAGCCAAAAAAAGATAGGAAATCCTTTTTCCATGCACTTCTCCCTGCTTTTAGAGTGCACGAACATGTTGTTTAAATCGTATCACATTCCCTGGTTACTTCCATCAACCGTGTATGATTAAGGTTCATTATCCCCAGGGGATACGAAAAAACATCTCTTCTCGGCATACATTAAAACAATGACCGCTTGGTACTATCGCCAACCAACCATACCGATATAAGCATCGAAACTTACCAAGTTCTACATGCATTAATATTATGTAGAATGGTGGTTTAGGAACTAATGAGCATACCACTAAGGATAGTGTTTAACCACCAATTATCCTCCCGCCAGCTAGTTCTATATCATAATAGTGATCTAGGGTAGAGGCGTGATTTCAATTTAGGAGCTAAATGCCAGTAACACAAAACTCCATCCGTACCCGTGATCAAATTAGATATAAGCATATCGGATGTTTAGAAGGACCGTAACCCGCAACGACGTTGTCTGTTTAGCCACCCTATTTCCAACTACATACACCTTTGCTGGAGCCACCCTATCAATCCAGCTTGATTACCACGGTCATTGTTTCTCAGTTTTGGGCAGTTTCTTCTAAAATGTCCTTGAGCTCCGCACTTATAGCAACCATTTCCCTTCTGATTATTATTGTTGTTGTTGCGGTTGTTGTTGTTAGCATTTGCAGGTCGGCTTCTACAATCCTTGGACAGATGGCCAACCTTTTTGCAGTTATTGCACCTAGGTGGACAAGGACCTTCATGGTTGTAATTACACTTAGAACATAGAAGGTTTTTGACCCAGCGTTGATCTTCCTATCACTATGCCTGCAGTGTAGTGCCTGGCCTGGTTTCATGCCTCCCATATTTTCTGTGTTGTGGGTTTTGATTGTTCTTGGAAAGATCCATCATACTTTTATTTTCTTTCTTGCCTCTGCTGACGTCACATGAAGGCATGGTCTTTCCTCATCCATCAACTCCAGTTGTACTCCGATAAGCCTCTGCATGTTTTTTTGGCTTTGATGCTTTTACACTACCATGTATCATGTCGGGCAAGCCACCAATATACTTTTCAATCTTGTCTATCTCTTCCGGGAACATCCTAGAACACATCAAATCTAGTTGCTGAAATCGTCGACTATAGGCCACCACATCGGTGCCCTTAAACCTTAAGATTCCACAGTCACTGTCTCAAATCTTCTTGTCCTACCCCACGGGCAGTAGTTATTCAGTCTAACATTTCTTAAGTGTTGCCCATCATGGCATGAGGTGCTTCAGGAGTAGCTGGTCATAACATAGGCAATTCCACATGTAAGAGAATCTTCTTGTAAGTGCAAGTCGCAAATTTGACTTGACAAGATGATGTGCAATTCTAACAATGCTAAACACAGACTCCATTTTCTCAAAAAAAAAGAAAAAAAAAAAAAAGTGGAAAGTAAAAAAAAAAAAAAAAACAAAAAAAAAAACAAAAAAAAAAAACCAAAAAGAAGAAAAAGCAAAAAAAAAAAAAAAAAAAAAACAAAAAAAAAAAAATGCAAAAGCACAGCAAAAAGTTTCCCTCCACAACATACCTCCAACCCCACACCACAACCAAACACGATGATACCCCCATCCCCCCCACTTTAATGTGTATATCTCCCCCTTCCAACATTTGTGTCCCATCTACCCAATACAAAACCATCGATTGAGTCCGCCCGACACCCTAAAGTGCCTTTAAATTCCCAAAGGTTCCTCGTTCTAATTCTATTTCCCATTTTCTTTAATTGTTTTATCTATACATCGAGGACTTTGTATAACTTAAGTGGGGAGATGGAGAATTAGAACGCCTACTTGTCCTTTTTACAAATAATATGCAACATGCTTAAATTATGCTAATTTTTTTTTAAATTTAGCATAACTTTTGTAAAAATTACTAGTTACATTACCTCGCGCACAAATAACCCTTAACGACAAATTGTAAGAATTAAGCCTATTCTGTTTCCAAACGTTTACCAAAAATTCCACAAAAATTATGAGTGTGCCGGTGATGTAGTGAACTTTAGAACTTGGCTTGGTATATCACTCGAGACCACAATAATGAGTACTATGGACTTAGATGGAGTAACATGTTTAACTGGTAAATTTCTAGGAATACACCAAAAAGAATATATGTTGCGATATTAACTAACCACACTGGTTAGTTAACCCCCGATAACCCTTTGTTTGCTCTCACTATAAGAGTAAGATCCCATAGAAAAACCTGTTGAGTCATTCATGTCTTTTTCACACTAAAATATTTATTTCGTTACACCTTTACACCTTAGCCTACCCTGTAGATTAAGCCTATTTAATCAAAGTTGCTAGTTACTTTTGTGTAAAGTTTTGTATTTCCTGCGTCAAAGTGGAATTTTCTATCTCCGGTTAGGTCAGAAAATTTCATAATGCAATGGGAATGTAAAAGTATGTAGCTCATGTATTTTGCTACTTTTGCAATTATATTCTATATCAAGATGAAGTATTTTTTTTTAAAATTATCCGAATGAATTATGATGGTGAAGACGGTGAAATCACACCGAGATTCGTATTGTTATGTTTAAAAAAAGAAAAAAAAATGGAAAAATAGAAAATTGCATCAAAAAAGAGAAGGAAAGATTGATAGTCGGTTCGTTGAACTTAAACCGATAAATTACTTGGAAGGATCGATTATTCGTTGATATGTGGTAAAAATCAACGATGTATAGTTTTGTATAAAAGTGGTCGATATCACCACTTGTTTTGTAAAAGTATGTATAAGTTGGGATGATTGGGAAGTTGACCGTTATGGGAACGCCAACTTAGGTTGTCTTTGTCATGCTATGATCGAGACGTTTGTATATATTTCTGAGTCTTTATCATGGAACGGTCAGGAAAGTTACTAGCAACTATATACCTTATTTGTTCAGGCTTAATCTATTTGTTTTGTGAATTTTATTTAACAACAATTTACTTCCCTTTCCTAACAATTAACCTTAGGTTTTACTCGAACAAGGATGTGATCGAGTCATGCATGTCTATTCCGTCGTTACGGCCATGTATGCGTGATTCAGCTGCCTTGTTGGTTTATTACTTTTGGTGAAAGTTAGAAGATTCATACCCTATATCATTCTTCATCCTAACCCTTGGTTAAACTCGAATGAGGATGTGATCGAATTATACATGTCTATTCCGTCGTTACGGCCATGTATGTATGATTCAGCTGCCTTGTTGGTGTGGTACTTTTGGTGAAAGATTGTTAGAATGATCAACCTTAAGCCTTATAAAAACCCAATTTACCTTTTGACTTGTTACTCCTTAGCTCTAGTGGTGGAGATGTGTATCCTTGCCAAGCATATGATAGAAAACTAATCACGACCGAGCAAATGAGCGTACCTATTAAATGTTACACCCTAGATTAGTTGAGTGATCTGAGTGTTTTCATTTCCCATATTTCGTGAGGTGCTTGGTTTTGTACAGGTGATTAAACGAAAGAAATGCTTAAAGGAAAAATCCTTAACTTCGGTTGGGATACATTTTCAATAAATTTCTAGAGTCTACTTGAGGACAAGTAGGATTCAAGTGGGGGGATATTTGATGACATCAAATAACGTTACATTTATACCATCATTTATCCCAAGTAAATTACCCACTTTTATATAATTATTGCAAGAATTGTTACTTAATTGCTTAAAGTTGTTAATTGCAGTAATTACGGAGTGTTTTGTGAAGACAAGCTAAAAGGCGCACATTTTGGAGCTTAAATGACTCAACTTGGGTTATCGCTACTTAGGAAAACATGTAATCAATATAAAATATACACTTGCGTCTAATTTATAAAACAAAGCATGTTTTCACCCCAAGTTATAAATCATTGAAATCGTAAAAATATGGGGCTATGAACTCACCTTGAGTTCTGATAATCCAAATATTACAGATAACGCGTCACGCAAATCGTCAGATGCAACCTATTTAAATTAAGGTCGTATAAGTACTAATCACATTAAGTACTCCTACCATGCATAAGTCTATATAGCTAATCACCATCTAAATGTTTGAGTAAAAACATGTTTATAAAATTAAAACGTTTATAAACATACTTTTGGTAAAATCGTCATAACTTTCGCGTTTCTAATCCGTTTCTTGCGTTTCTTATGCCCATCTTTTCGTATTAAGACGAGTTATCAATATTTGACATTTTTATAATTTTGACCCTCTGATGAACAGTAACTTTTACTGTTCACACCAGACATGAGTTTTATTTATATAGTTTTTATCGTCGTAAAACCCGTAAATGTCGTATTTTATTCGTTATAGCTCCGTTTTTAGTGATTCTTTCGAGGACGTTCTCGTTATTGAAAATCCTATCAATTTATAAGGTTTACAAAAATATAACTTTCTGTCATGAATAGTGTTTTTACTGTTCATAGTTTATAAAATCATTTTTATAAACTTTTAATTACCGAAAACCCGCGAAATTCTAACTCTATTTTCGATTAAAAATTGAAAATCCTGATTCTTATCATTTTAGAAATCCTAAAATAAGTTTATTTGTTAAAATAACCAACTTGCTGTTTGTTAAGGTTTTTATAAAAGTTATTTTATAAAATCCGTTTAATTAACGTATAACTTGTTTTTAACGTAACTTTTTCGTTATTTATCCGTTTGACAAGTTTCTTACCTTTTCGGAATCGTCGAGAAATGTATTATCTTATAAAAATATAAAATAAGTATATTTTTATAACACTTTTGGACAGAATGTTTAAATAACTTTTATAAGTCCATTTTTAACTTGTTTTATGTTTTACTACTTATAAAATACTATTTATACCACAAGTCTTAGCTTTATATATATGTCATGGTGCATTGTAATATTTAAGTCCATAGGTCCATCACAGACCTCATGAGTCCTAGTTTTATAAGTTTTTAATTACTTATAAAACATAACTTTCATATTTACCATAAATCACTAGTTTTACATATGACTATTTTTACATAATAACTATAAGTATACAAGTCTTCTCATCTTGTTATATCCTTATTTTAATGATCATATAACATTACTATAAGTCCATAATTAACCTTAACATGTCATTAGTAATTTCTTTTCACTGTGAACATATTAAGAAACTATTTATAAAACCTCATTTATACTTCATCATTATACACCAAATTAACCATGGTAACATTCTTTTTCTCATCCTTTTTAACACTGATATAAGTAATACCACAAACATATAAAAAGTGTACAAATGATCCTTTCAAGTATAAACTCCATTTTCATGAATAAAATCCTAAATTGTGATTCAACTATAATAGAATAACATATGCATAGAAATGAAAACTATAATAACAAAAAGGGATTTTCTAAGTAAGACTTAAGATGTATTGATGATGATGAACAAAGTAATCTAAACCCTTGTTTAGATAGAAATCCAAAGCTTGCACCAATGAAAACCCTTGTTTTCTTAATAAAACCCTAATCTCCCTTTTCTTGATTATTACTTGAAAAATGTAATCCAATGCTTGGAAACACCTTAGAATATCTTAGGATGGATGTGTATAAGTGTGTATGGGTTGTAGAAAATTTTGTATGGATTGTGTATTGTTGTTGTTTTGAGCCGTGGGGTTGTAAGGAGGAAAAGAGAGTGTTTGTAGCTTTTTCACCAAGTGTTTTGTGTTATCTATGTGTTATCTCTTGATATGTATGCATATATATGATCATAGATAGTCAAAGAGACATAAAGAGGGTCTTAAGGGTTCCTATTCAAGGTCTTTGGTCAAAGACACACTTCATGGTCTTAAGGAAGGTTTATGGTCAAGACTAGACAAAGTGGTACAAGGTTTAATTACTTAGGATGTACAAGACCAATTTGTATACAAAATGTGTGCTCCTTGTCCCCTATGGTGTTGTAGACGTGGGTAGGGGGGAAGAAGGTTTCTAGAAGCCTTTGATAAATATCTAATGTTTACTTGCATTTTATATAAAAAGTAAAGTGTAGTTTATTTTTATAAAAGTATACTTGTAATGTCTTGGTTAATTTGTACATATACATTTATATAAGACATGTATATGTATGCTCATATGCATAAAGTTTTATAAACTTGGATCGTTGTATAAAAACGTAGGTATTTGTTGAAGCGTAGAATTATTTTTGTGGTTCCGGGTATGCCTAAACTTAATTTGTCGCGAAACGTATTTAACTTACATAGCCAATAAAATAAATGAACAATGGCCATAATTATTCTCAAAATAATTATTTAATACTTTATTGATGCAAACGTTTAATTGATTGATGCCCGTTTACATTAAACGCTAATTTTTAGCTTACGCGATTTAGCTTAACATTTATGATTTAAAGCAAATGCGTACAATACCAAAGGGTACATTGTGGATTTATCGACGTCGTCAATGACTTGAAAACACAGGGTGTTATAGACTTCCCCCGTTAAACGAGCCTTGTCCTCAAGGCTCACGATGCAGCACTTGACGACGGTGTGGTCTTGGTGAAGAGGTGCGGGTGTTTCTTCTTGAATTGGTCTTCACGTTCCAACGTGAACTCAGGACCTCTCCTGGAGTTCCATCGAACCTTGACTAATGGGATCCGGCTTTGCTTCAACCATTTAACTTCACGGCCCACTATTTCTAATTGTTCCTCAACAAAATGAAGCTTGTCATCAAGATGAAGTCCATCCAACGGAACTGCTAATGGTTCGTCGGCATGACACCTTTTCAGGTTGGACACATGGAATGTATTATGAACTATGCTCAGCTCTTCAGGAAGCTCGAGCTTATAAGCAACCTCTCCAACCTTTTCTAACACCTTGAAAGGTCCAACATACCTAGGGTTTAACTTCCCCCGTTTGCCAAAACGTACGACCCCTTTCCAAGCTTGCACCCTTTGCTTGATCTGGATGATTTTCTCAGTGGTCTCTTGAATTAGTTCTGGACCGAGAATTTGAGCTTCTCCAACTTCAGTCCAA
>BQNB010118533.1:0-20974 GCA_026074375.1 Tanacetum coccineum | reverse complement strand
GTAAGATAAGAAAAAAGCCTAATCTACCACACACATTCCCATGCTAATAAAGCTTGAGATATTCTGGCAAAAACTTTGATGATATTCATATGAAGTTGACCATTTTATGTTCAGGTGAATTGTGTATGGCAGTGACAGGAAAAAAAAAACTTAAAGAGCTTTTTTTTTTGGTAAATGTAGAATCATACAAACAACCAGGAAAGGTTTCTAATCATAAACACAAAAACTCAGATACTCATAACTATTTGTAATATATATACAACAACAAATAAGATGAACTATTTCAATACAAACCTACTTTCTCAAAATGAGGGGAAAAAAAGGTTAACACTTACTGAGCTAAATATTTCCCATCCAGACTGATTGACATTACACAAGCAGGCTTTCTAAGAAGTCTTTTGAAACCAACTCTGTTCCACGTACTGATATCCCAAACAACTGTAATTGATTTATTGCCTGCATATATACAAATCGACATGATAAGAAAGAAAGATACAGAAAATTGTATCATGTTAAACTTTATGAAAATAAAGAAATACCTTTTTGGACCGTGCAAAACAAAAATGGTTTTGTTCCATCCTTTGAGAATCGACATAGCTCAATTTTCTCATCCTGCGTTGGGGAAAAAGAGAAACATGAAAAAATGAACCCATGTCTACTAAGGTATTTGGTACAAATGCACAATCAAAGTGTTTTAAAGTATTAATCATGTATTACCGAATTTCGAGTTAAAGAGTTGACTGGGACACCATCAGCTGCATTCCAAATCCTAGCGGATCCATCAGTGGATGTTGAAGCTAAGAACTCTGAGTCTAGGCTGAGAGTACAATAATCAGTAAAACGATATATGTAGCAAAAGTATATTGCATTAGACATCACACCTCTTTAACATATAGTCCCAAAATATTAGTTGCAGTCAGAATTCTGAACAGGTTTAAGGTGGTTAGATTGTATGAGGGCGATACAAGTCATACGACTAATCATAACAAAACGACCGAGAGTATAGAGACAAAGACACGAATTACCTAACTCAATCAAGGCCTAGCTTATAAAGTCATTGCTCAAAGAATAAGGTAACAAACGCCAATAAAATTTTAAGCGCTTTGATTATGTGTACCAATTTCCAGTTGACAAACAAAAATGTTGGTACAACATGAGTGAGCAATGTGGACGGTGGAGGTAAAGAGGAATGTAACATTGTATTTTTATAATTATACCGCAAGTACATGATCATCATCGAGATAATGTGCCTAGGTACATGTTTCATATGATGAATATTCAAAATCTACCCACCTGAAATCCATATCGTTGAATGACTTGTGAGCTTTTGATTCATCTACTATAACGCGCATGCTTGGCCACTCATGTATTCTGAGATGCCCATCCTTCAAGTAATTAACCAAATTTGAATTAAACACAGTGCACAAAAGAGCATATTCATAAACGAGTAAGATAACGATATGCTTACCACCCCTCCTGCAGCAAATCTAGATCCATCAGTGCTAAAGGCAAGGCACCTTTGTGGCCCCACATCTTGTAGAGGATTTAGCTCTTTGGTTACCATCTTAATATTATTCTCTTGGCCATAAAGTTGAAATAGCCTGTGCGTAATTAAAAAAAAAAACCTCATCCTCTGTCTATAGTTATCGAGTGCATGTTAGAAACTTTTAAGGAATGTAAAATAACAACATTAAAGACAACAGTTTCCAACGAAAGGTATTTGTATATATTATTGTGTATCTAAATCATAAATTGCTAATATTAATAAACTACTTGATGCTTGCATAGTATAAATCAACATAGATGCTTACAGAAGGCACTTACCCATGAAAAGGATAATTAGGTAAAACATTGTGAAACCATAAAGCTCTTAAGGTGTTGATCTTTAAAAAATGACTTTCAACCAAATACACGATCAGACATTTCAGTCTAGATATAGAGGGATAAGCAGATATATACACACACGGCACACCAAATGTCATGACTAGAGGACATAATCATCATCATAAGTAAACGTTCTAGATCATATTAATGCAGGACATACAAATTATTTTTTGCCAGTGGAGGCATAAACGGTCTAGTTTGCACCATCAACCTATCCTCCTTTAAACCTGTCCTAACTTTAACACCATGGCATAGATTTTACTAAACGAATCGACTTTATCAAGACCCATTTTTATCTAAGTTAAACAAAACTTCTAACATCGTATTATAGTGATCTCTTATTTCAAACCGAAACTACAATCAATTCTAACAAGAGTGGTTATTCATTATTTCGTGTTTAAAGTGAGTATACCTGCAGCTCTTAGTTGTCGAGACAACGATATCATCACCACTTGGATGCACGGCTATACTCACCAGATCACACCCTTCTTCAAAGTCAAAAGTTACCTATTCCTCCAGACAACACACACATTCAGTCAACTAATCAACTTCTAACTCATTTATAACCAACACACACACAACACATAACATAACATAACATAACAATTAACACACACAATAATAACTTTCACACCTTGTTTTCGTAATTGACACACACACACATAAGTCACATTGCATGTTACAAACAACACGAATAGATACACACACTAAGGTGCCGTTTGATTTCGACTTAGTTGTCCTAATTTAGAAAGTTACTTAATCTGGTAAGTCGGTATGGGTTTGCTTGTTAGATACTTAATCCAAAAGCATGACTTATCATAAAAAGATGTTTTTTTTTCCATTAAGTCGCAAATATTTACATAATTTCATAATTCATACACCGATTCAGCGTACAATACAAACACCTGTTTATTTACAAACACACATTATACATCTGCAGAGACACAAAATAACATCTGGTGTTAGTTTTATTCTAAATTAAGTTATGTCTTAGGTAGGACGTGTTTGTAGATATATGATGTGTATTTTCAGATAAACAATGGTTGTTTGTTTTGCATGTTGAAGTGTATGAACAGTATAATTATTATGTACTGTATATATCAGTGACTAGGAGCTGTTTCTTTTATTTTTGAATTAAGTGCTCTTTGGAGAGATGTCTAGTTTATCCTCTTCACGAAGAGAAGTCTATCCTGTTCACGAAGAGAGGAACTCACCGATAAAAGGAAACAATGCTTTGGGCCAACACATTAAGAGGAAAAGAAACACCCCCAAAATCAGAAAAGCAAGCACTTATGGCTTGTTTGATTTTGGGCTTATGTTTCATAAGCTCACTTTATATGGCTTATTTTGAAACTTTTCGGCTTATATAAGTTTATTATGTCACAATAACTTGAAAAAGTTTGAAATAAACCACAAAAAGTGAGATTATGAAACATAAGCCCAAAACCAAATAAGTCATAAGCCGGCTGAAACAAACTATGATGCACCGAAACGCCAAAATGGTAGGGGTACCCGTTTGGGAACGTGATGGGAACGGGAACGCCGGCGAAACGCGTAGGAAACGTTTCCAAATATCCGAAACGTTTCGGCTGGAGTTTCGGTTGGAGTTTCCCAGCCGTTTCTTGGTTTTTTCGGTTGGAGTTTACAAGCCGTGCTCAAGACTGGTTTTCATCCATAATAATCTCCGACTTTTGTCAAGGAATCCGAATGATGATGAAAAGATGTGGGATGTTGTTGGAGATGCTTTTGATTCAATGGAAGATGTAGGATTTTTGGAGTTTGCCGATCTCTCACTAGATGAACCGGAATTTGAAAATGATTTCATTATTGATAATTAATTACCTTTGCAAGATGTAGTACTTTTGGAGTTTACAATTTACATCTATTTTGGATTTTCTTTAATATATTTTTAATTTTTTTATATTTTTCTTGCCGTTTCTATGCCGTTCCCGTATCGGGAATTTTTGATTTTTGCCGTTTCCCGTTCCCGTATCGTTAGTAAAAAAAACACAGGTACCCAGAATAAGTAATTTTGTAAATTAAGACAATTAATTCAAAACCAAACGGCACCTAACACACATACATACACAGAAAGTGCGTGCACAAACAGAAACACATACCGAAGGAGATGAAGAGAGAGAGTTAGTAATCCGATCAAAAGTAAAAATCTGAAGAGAAGAAGGGTTAAGCTTTCCTAAGGCAACTAAATGAGCATTTTCAGGACGTTTGATCCACGCCGCACATCTCACCGTCCCCTGCTCTGCCGCAACGCCGCCTTCCATTTCTGGCAACTTTTTATTATTTCTTTCTTAGTTAGTGGAGGTGGATGATAATGATTATGGAGAAAAGTCAACTATATATATGAGATTGATGAAGGGTAGTCAACAGTTATGGTATCGGATCAAAAGGCATATCCGCTTTGGTTCGGCGACTTTGTGTTCTACACCAACTTGTAACCCCGTTGATTACTAAGTAGGACCCATTTGGTTGATACCATCACGTTTTTTTACTTTTCCGGAATGTTTAGGATTTTTTTATGATTGAGTTAAGTACATTTTTTGTCCTTATGGTTTGTTGCGTTTTTCACTTTTGGTTTAAAAACTCAAAAAAAATTGGTTTTAGTCTAAAAGGTATAGTTTCGTTCCAGTTTTGGTCCAAATTCACGTTGACCGTTAGTTTGACCAGTTAAATTGTATAAAATGACTGAAATACCCTCATTCTCATATTGTGAAATTACTAAGCTGCCATCCTCTTTATTCTTTCTATTATTATTATTATTATTATTTTATTAAGAAACTCAAGAAATTTACAATAAATTAGAGGGGAGCCGAGATACTATCTGGGCCTCCACTCCTTTAGCAATAGCGAAACTGATCCTATTAAATATATGAACAGCAACACGTGCCCCAATGTCATGAGCCATGGAGAACTTCCGGATTCGCTTCAGCAATGTAACCGCATCTGCCTCTAATTCCCCCAAAGAAGAGAAAGAAAAAGGAAGAATCACATATCCAATACCTGCACACTTAGCCATATACTTACCGCGTTTACGCTGTGCAACATCAATCACGGCCCGACCGGGTACGAAATCAACCATCCCGGTTTACGTCAAAGGTGAAAATCCAGTCAGATCCACACACACATCAAGTCCTCCATCCCACGAGTAAAGTAACATATCTGGTGGACGTAATGGTTTGTCACGCCCTCCATCCAACCCGATATCAACATCCTTACCAGCTGAAATCCCAGAACGATAACATATGTCGACAAGGGTATCGCGCACAACGTTATGACGATGTTTAATACCAATAATCCCAGCACACGATACAGCATGGTCTCCATAAATATCCCCACAAAACCCATTGTTTTTTGTTTTTTTTTTTTGGAGGTTTTTTTTTTTTTTTTTTGAACAAGCTGAACAAAGCATCATAACAGAAAATAAGGGGGATACCTAACCGATAACACAAAACACAACGATAAGTCTTACCGTTCATAGTTTGTCCCAACCCGGAAATAGGGACCGTCCTAAGCCAGTCAGATGTATGATCCTCCCTTTGAGAAGTCCACAAGGTCATCAGTCGAGGAGATAAAGAAAATGGGGACTCTGCATTTTTAGTAACTCGTGTGAAATATATATCTGCTATTTTTTTCATGAGTTTTGGGGGCAGCGATCTCACTTGGATTTGGACTCTAAAAGGTCAGATCTCACATAGATCTTATTAAACAAGACAAGTCTCAACGAAAATAGGCTCGGGGAAAGCAACCAGTATGTCCATAGAAATTTAGTTTGCAAGCCAGCAACTTTTAATCGAGAAGCAAGAAAGGCATAATTCAAAACATCACCCGCAGAATAAACACCAAGCCCCCCAAATGCAAAAGGTAAGGTAGCAAGCCTCCATTGCCAGTCGCCAAATCATGGTCCAGAAGCAGTGACAATACCCTCTAGAGAAGAACGAAGAGCCACGTCAAAAGAACGTTAAGCAGACTCAAAGACACGGGGAGGGCAGGTGCGCATAGTAAAGTATAGCCTGGAAATACCAGTATAAGAACGAAGAAGCAACAACTCGCATTGAGGATCATTAATCTTAGCAATAGCATCCATAAGCCCAATGGTTTTAGCCACTCTCTTCATCACCAGCTCATTACAAAAATCATAATCCACACTAGCGGGCCCACCAAGTAATTTAACACCATACAATGGCCGAGCAATATTAGGTGGAAAAATACATGCAAGCCTACTTCGAGGGTCTTCCTTTGGCCAAAAAACTTCAGTTTTATCAACGTTGAGATGCAGGCCACACCCCGGCCCATCCTTCATAATTAACTCTAAAACCTTCCCAACAACCACAGTATCTTCAACAATAGTACCATCATCCAAATATCAAGCATGCAAAGAAAGGCTAAAGGATTCTCTAATCTTGCATATTAAGGGATGTAACACTAGGGAAAAAAGCAAAGGGCCAAGGGGATCACCTTGTTGCACTCCTTGACACGACCATAAGGTGTGCTCCCCGTAATGCAATTTAGCTGGGTTAAAGTAACAAAATTCTACCCAACGTGAGATAGCAGGGCAACGGAGACGAACTTCACGTAACATAACCTCTCGATCTACCAAGTTGAAGGCGTTCTTGAAATCCACCAACAACATCGAAAGACCAACATCATCCCCACAAGCCTCAATCAAACGATTCACGGAATGAAGGATAGCCTCACTTCCACCCGCCACCCCAACACCGAACTGAAGACCGTCTAAATAACCATCCAAAGAATGGCCAATCATAATAGCACTAACCTTAGAGATCAGACGTCTCCAAACAATACCCACAACTATAGGACGAATACCACCACTTGGTTTACCAACGGTGTGAGGGGAGCACTGGCAATATACTCGCCCAACCTGTTGGGGGCATTTCCCATCAAGAAAGAGATTCACCACTTGGGTGATAGAGGAGACCAACTTATTAGAAATAGCAACAGCGACTCCACTTAAACAATCCATGAGGTGTTGGGCATGCAAACCATCCCGCCCACAAGACGTGCCACGAGGAAAACTCTTGATTATGTCAAGAACCACAGCTGGAGATGCAACAAGGTGATGATGATCAATAGATATTTGTGGCAATGAGGGAGGAGGCTTGAAAGGGTGCTTGGTCTTTAAGTCCTTAAGAGTAGCATCATTGTAAGGAGCAACACCAAAAGGGGAAAGAACTCGGACTGCTGTAGTATAATGGCCATCACAAATCTTCCTCTTACACTGCTTTATATTCCGTTCACCCAAATCAATGTCTTCCTTATCAACATCAGACAAAAGAGGGGAAGATTCAGCTAAAGTCTCCCTCATAACCTGCAAACTACCACCTGGCAAACTCCAATATCGAATAGCATTAACAATATTCTCTTCTTGACGTTGACATTGACGTTTATTATTATTATTATTATTATTATTATTATTATTATTATTATTATTATTATTTTAAACCAATTCATATCACACTTTATAAATTCACAGACACCTAATCTATCTTCATCTCCTCATTATCATCTTCATTTTCACCTCATCTCCTGATATTCATAAATTCCACACCTTCATATCCATCTTCAAAAATCACACACGTAACAAAACAATACTAAAAACCCAAATCAATTACTTTAACCCACAAAAATTTACACATGCAACCACCACCGCCAAAACCCCAACCTCCACCACCACGAAACGACGACCACGATGACATCATCGCTACCATGAAACTGTTGCTACCACCATGAAATATTAGAGTTAGGATTAGGGTTTTTGACTTTTATAAAATTTAGGGGTTTTGGGTTTTTGTTTAAGTTGAAGATATTTTTTGATTCATTAGTGTTTGGAGGGTTTTTGGCCGACGATTAGGTAGCAGAGATGAGGTTTACGAGGCGATGTTGAGTTGCGGCAGTGATGGGGTTTAGGAGGCGATATTGAGTTGCGGTGGGGATAACTTGTTCTTTGTATATTCTTTTTCTTTTGTTGCTTTAGAAAGAATCTTGAATCGAGTTGGGATAGATTTGTGGTAGCAGCAGTGGGCGGATCTGGGAGTTTGAAACTGGATGTGTTCAGTTTGTTGAATCATGGGGTTTCATGTAATACATGTGTGTTTAGTTTCTATGTGATGATGGGAGTTTAAAACTCGATTCTTGATTCGTGTTCTTAGATCTTGCTATGAGATTAGTAGTTGTTCAACCATCTTTGCCGGATCTGGTGGTCGCCGGATTCAGTAGGTTTTTTTCTTAGAAATAATGGTTGGTAGTGGTCTTGATTTTGTGGGTTTTTTTAGAACTAATGGTTAGTAGTTGTTCAACCATGATGTGGGTTTTTTTCTTAGAAATAATGGTTGGTATTGGTCTTGATTTTGGAAGAGATGAGATCAAAGAGATGAGTGTTGAAATGAGTTTATGTTTGTGACCTTGTGAGATTTAATGTAGGTATAGTGGTTTGCCAGAGATAGTGGTGGTTTGCCGGAGATGGTGATGGCTATAATAAAAAGAAAATGTTAGTAATTATATATAATAAAATGAAAAAGGGTCTAATTTTTTTAGTTTAATAGAAAGAAAGAGAGTGAGTTTGTGGGATCCATCTGAGTTTTTTTAATATAATATTAGGAAAATACAAAAATACCCTCCTATTTAACAGTCAAACAAGTCAAACTGATGGGGTTGACGGAATTGGACTGAAAGTGGAACGAAACTATGTCTTTTAGACCAAAACCAAAACTTTTTTTATTTTTGGACCAAAAGTGAAAAACGCACCAAACCACAAGGACCAAAAATGTACTTAACTCTTTATGATTTTATTTACTTTTTCTTTTTAAGGTAGTACTATAAGTTTTCTGCTTTATTTTTAGCAGTTTTTGTATAAGTAACGTAAAGTACGGAGTAACTCTTAATATTGTTTTCCACGGTATACGGGAGAGGTTGAGACGTAGACCACTTTATTTTTATCAAAGGTAGAGAGGTTGCTTCTGGTTCTACCAAGGTAGAAAAGGACCTCCTGTAACACCCTCAAAATCAGGTAGCAGCGGAATGGTAACAATGGGGTGCTACGTCAAAGTACAATAATCAAGATATAAGAAACGACTTTAAATGGACGTTTATAATAAGTTTCATTCGATGCCATTACAAAATATCAGAGTTTTCACATTAGGTCCCACATATTTTAAAAGAGTCATAAACATTCAACATACGTTCTTTTAAACAAAAGCTTCATAATTCTAAAAGATGACATAAGTTTTTATTAAAGATAAAAGTTGCGTCGAATTTAAGTAAACACAGAATTCATCTTCACGCCATCCCCGCAGTTCCCCTCCAAACTTCATACCTTAGGACCTGAAATTTACATGCTAAAAGTCAACACAAAGGTTGAGTGAAATCATAGGTTTATCGATAGAAAGGTGGACCACAAGATTTAAGTAATAGTAGACTATGAAACATATTTAGTAGTCTAAAACATGTATTATTGCACTAAGCTCATGACCCCGAAACCTTAACTAAATTTGTGCCCCAAGGGAAATATAGGATGCTTGCCAACAACCTAACTGTCCTCACAATGTTAAATGAACCATGATCAACTTGTGACCTAAAGAAATGTGGGGATTGTCAGTCCCGATAGATCTATCCATAACACGCGCGCTTACAACAATAGTAATTAACGGTTCATGATAAGTAGGGACTTAAATGGAAATGTGGTAACTTAGCAATAATATTCAGGCAAAAATCTGGATAGTATACAATTTAAAACACTTGTGTCCAATAGTAAAACAAGCATGTAATCTCACCCCGTAGAGTTTGTAAAACAATCAAGTAGTAAAATGGAGCTATGAACTCACCTCGAGTGAATGATAATCAACAAAGTATATCACAATAGAAATTGTGTCATGATAATGACCGAAAGCAACCTAATTAAATATAGGTCGTATAAGTACTAAGCACTTTGATTAACTAATACCATATGTAATTCTATATAGCTACATAATCATCTAGTCGCATTAGTGAAATCATATTTATAAGTTAAAAACGTTTATAAATAACATTTTAGTAAAATAGCGTAACTTTATCGTTTCAAGTCCGTTTTTTACGTTTCTTATGTCCACACTTTCGTATTAAGATGTGTTATCAAAATATTACATTTTCATATTTTGAGTCCTCTGGTGAACAGTACTTTTTACTGTTCATGGACTTTTATAAAATTAGTCGACGTAAACTCGTAAACATCGTATTTTATTCGTTTTAACTCCGTTTTTAGTGATTCTTTCGAGCACGTCTTCGCAATTAAAAGTTCTATCTAATTAATGATGTTTTCAAAATAAATATATCTGATGTGAACAGTAACTTCTATATAATTATTTTTATAAAACTATTTATTATTGTAAACTTGCGAAATTCATAACTCCTTCGTTATTGATCCAAAATTTATGATTCTTAATGTTTTTAAATCCTAAAAATATGTACTTTTTATGAAAAATAATTAATCTTTTATATCAGAAGTGGGTCTTAATAAGTTTTTATAAAATTTCTTTTATAAACGCGTTTATTATCGCGTAACTTGTAAATTATGTATCTCCTTCGTTATAATTTGGTTTTTCGAGTTTCTTACCTTTTTGGAATCCTCCTGACATGTAGTATTTTATAAAAATATAAAATGAAGGCTTTATTTTTTGAATTCAAACAGCCCCTTTGAATATTTTTGGAAAAATGTGTTTAAAAGTTGTTTTTATAACTTTTTAGTTTAGCCACTTTGTTACAAGTCCTTTACAACCACTTATACCATGTGTATTACATACTTAGGGTCCCTAGTCCATGATTTGTCCCAATATTGTCCAAGAATCACAAGATCCATTTGTCTACATACTTATTTGTTCATAAACTTTTATAAATACACTTTTTAGGTAACTTGTTTATATACACTTTTTATACATAAACCACACTTGTACAATACTTATACTTCCATTATAACATGATATTAACATCCATATAACATATGTAAATGTATACCAAATCATAACCAAGTGTAAAAATCCATTTTACAAGTAAATAAGTTTCTTAGATGGTGACTAACTATATAAACATCATATATGCATAAAATCATGAAAGTAAAGAGATTAAGGTTTTTAGATACCTTATATGAATTGGATGATGAACAATATGATCTAAACCATTGTTTAGCAAACAAACGCTAGCTCCAAACACTTAAACACCTAAATCCAAGAAACCCTAATTCTTGTATTTCCTGCTTAACCGTTGTAATGTTTAACCAGCCTTCAAACCTTCTTGGTATATCTTAGATATGTTGTAGGAATACTTGTAAATATTGTAGATAACATTTGTATGGATTGTGTATGTTGTTTGTGTTGAGCCGTGGCTAGGGAAGGAAACAAAGAGTTTGATTTTTTACTTAAGGAAAGTGTTGTGTGCTCTATCTCTTACATGTATAAGCCTTATGTACATCTTTGACTAGTCCAAGACCAAGAAAAACAATGGGAGGGAACTAAAGAAATATAGTGGTCAATGTTACTAGTCTTGGACACAAGCCTTAATGAGGCTTTGCTTGTACAAGTATTAGTTGATAATTTGTGAGCTCTTGGTCCCCTAAGGACTACAATATACACGAAAATTTGAGGGAGGGATGAGCTAGGAAAGTCTTTGGTCTTTTATATGCAATATCTAGTATTTACTTGCACTTTTAATATGTAAAAGTAAATTATAATGTGTATTCTTGTAACATTTAGTGTTTAGTTGGTTTATTTTATGTACCATTTGACCAACAATCTTAACATAGGTGAAGGTTTATAAAAACTTTGAGTATTGGATATAAACATGGGTATTTGTTGAAGCGTAGAAAAGTTTTGGTGGTTCCGAATATGCCTAAACGTATTAAATTGCGAAACGTATTAAATTGCGAAACGTAAACGCTTTACGTAACCAATAAAAATAAAACATAATAAGTTAATTATTACTTTAGTAAAAATAATATAATGCTTGCTTGACGTAAACTTTAATTTTTTTGGTGCCCGTTTACGTTGATTGTTGATTTTTAGCTTACGCGATTTAACGTAACGATTAAAATTAAAAGCAAACGCGTACAAGAAAAAAATATATATAGTGAATTTAAATGACGTTGTACATTGATCTAAAATACGGATTGTTATAGGCTTTCCCCGTTAAATGAGCCTTGTCCTCAAGTCTCAATTCGCGACACTTGACGAAGGTACGGGTTCAGAGAAAAGATGCGGATATTTCTTCCGGAATTGGTCTTCACATTCCCAGGTATACTCAGCTCATTGCCGAGAGTTCCAACGAACTTTGACTAATGGAATTCTTCTTCGCTTTAGCTTTTTCACATCCCGTTCCACGATTTCAATGGGCTCTTCGACAAAACGCAGATTTTCATCAATCTCGATCTCTTCCAAAGGCACTTGAACATCTGGCTCAGCCAAACACTTCTTGAGGTTTGACACATGAAACGTGTCGTGGATACAGCTTAGCTTCTGAGGTAACTTCAGTCGATAAGCTATCGGTCCAACACACTCTACGATTTCAAACAGTCCCATATATCGTGGTGCCAGCTTTCCTTTCTTACCAAATCGTACCACTCCCTTCCATGGAGATACCTTAAGTAACACTCGGTCTCCAATTTTGAATTCAATAGGCTTACGCCTCTTATCAGCATAGCTTTTCTGGCGACTCCTAGCCGTCTTCAACCTTTCCTTAATTTGAACAATCTTTTCTGTCGTTTCTTGCACAATTTCTGGTCTAATAAGCTGACTTTCTCCCACTTCAGTCCATATCACGGGGGATCTACACTTTCGCCCGTACAGAGCCTCGAATGGTGCGCACTTAATGCTCGCGTGGTAACTGTTATTATAAGAAAACTCAACCAATGGGAGATGAGTATCCCAACTGCCACCAAAATCCATAACACAAGCTCGAAGCATATCCTCCAGCGTCTGAATAGTACGCTCACTCTGACCGTCGGTCTGAGGGTGGTAAGCCGTACTCATGTCTAGTCTTGTACCCAATGCCTCCTAAAGAGCTTGCCATAAGTGTGACGTGAATCGACCATCATGGTCTGAAATGATTGACACCGGCACACCATGTCTCGCTACAATCTCGTTGATATAAATCCTTGCCAGCTTCTCCGTTTTGTAGTCTTCACGAATAGGTAAGAAGTGAGCCGACTTGGTCAGTCTATCCACAATGACCCAAATCGCATCATACCCACTGCTGCTTTTAGGCAACTTTGTGACGAAGTCCATTGTTATCTTCTCCCATTTCCACTCAGGAATTTCTGGTTGCTGAAGAAATCCTGAGGGTTTCTGATGTTCGGCTTTAATCTTAGAGCATGTAAGACATCTGCTAACGTACTCAGCAATGTCTCTCTTCATACCAGGCCACCAATACAAGTCTCTCAGATCATAGTACATCTTATCCGCACCCGGATGTATTGAATATCTAGAAGTATGAGCTTCATCCATGATCAATTTCCTTACACCACCAACTGATGGAATCCAGATACGATCGAAGAAGTAAATTTCACCATCATCTCATCGCTCAAAGTGTGTTTCTAATCCTCTTAGCCATTCAGCTGGGGCTTTGAGATCCTTGGAAGCTTCGCCCTGTGCTTCCAAAATCTTAGTCTTAAGTCCAGAATGAATAGTAATACTCATGGCACGTACTCGTCTTGGCTTGAGTCTTTCTTTTCTACTCAAGGCATCTGCCACCACATTTGCCTTGCCCGGGTGGTATTTGATCTCACATTCGTAGTCACTGAGCAGCTCGATCCACCGCCTTTGGCGCATATTCAACTCTTTCTGATCGAAGATGTACTGGAGACTCTTGTGGTCAGTGTAGATGACACTTTTCGTCCCATAAAGATAATGTCTCTAGATTTTAAGGGCAAACACCACCGCACCTAATTCTAGGTCGTGGGTGGTATAATTCTTCTCATGCGTCTTCAACTGTCTTGACGCATACGCTATCACTTTGCCCCGCTGCATCAGCACGCACCCAAAACCTTGTTTCGATGCATCACAATAGACCACAAAGTCGTTGGGTCCATCGGGGAGTGCTAACACAGGAGCATTGCATAGCTTCTCCTTCAGAATAAGGAAAGCTTCATCTTGCTTATCGCCCCACACATATGTCTTATTCTTTTGAGTCAACAGGGTGAGGGGCTTGGCGATCTTGGAGAAATTCTCGATAAATCTTCGGTAGTAACCCGCCAATCCTAGAAATGAACGGATTTCTGTTGGCGATTCAGGGGTTCCAGTTCTTGACCGACTCAACCTTGTTAGGATCCACGTGGATACCGTCACGGTTGACCACATGTCCTAGGAACTGGACTTCTTGTAACCAAAATTCGCACTTTGAAAATTTGGCGTATAACTTCTCCTTCTTGAGTAAGTCTAAAATCGTCTTCAGGTGGACTTCATGCTCTTCTTCTGACTTTGAGTAGATTAAGATGTCGTCAATGAACACAATTATGAATTTGTCCAAATACAGTTTGCAGACGCGGTTCATTAAGTCTATAAATATTGTTGGTGCATTCGTCAGCCCAAATGGCATGACTGTGAACTCAAAATGCCCATATCGGGTTCTAAACGCAGTCTTCGATATATCTTCTTCTCGAACTCTTAATTGATGATATCCCGAGTGAAGATCTATCTTGGAGAAACAACACGCACCTTGTAATTGGTCAAACAAGTCATCAATTTCGAGGAGAGGGTAGCGGTTCTTTATAGTCAACTTATTTAGTTCCTTGTAGTCAATACACATTCTCATCGCACCGTCTTTCTTCTTGACAAAAAGAACGTGTGCTCCCCATGGTGAGTAACTTGGTCGAATAAAACCCTTCCCTTGAAGTTCTTTAAGCTGATTCGACAATTCTAACATTTCTGAAGGGGCTAATCGGTATGGAGATCTAACAACTGGAGATGCGCCTGGAATCAGATCGATGCGAAACTCTATATCTCGCACATGAGGTAAACCTAACAGATCATTTGTAAATACCTCAAGGAAATCTTGGACAACACGGATGCCATCAAGCTTTTTCTCATCAGCCTTGATACACGCAAGTGATCTAGGGTCCATTTCTGGCCTCTCGCCTTGGACTTCAAGAATCTCGCCATTCGGAAGAGGAATACGGACAATCTTTTCATAACAGTCGATGACAGCCCGGTGGTATGCTAACCAATCCATTCCAATGATAACATCAAAACTACCTAGCCGGGTTGGTAACAAGTCTATTTTAAACACGCGATTAAACAAGACTAAGGTGCAATTACGTAAAATGGTATTGGTGCTAACGACTTTTCCGTTTGCTAATTTAATTTCATAACTAGTATTTAAAGCGGCTGGGGCAATATCAATAAAAGGTGTAAACGCAGAAGATACAAAACTCTTCTCAGCACCAGAATCAAATAGGATACAAGCGTAGTGATCATTAAGAAGAAATGTACCCGTGACCACATTCGGATTCTACTGCGGATTTTCAACCACCACGTAAGCTCTCCCACGAGCTCCCTCATTCTGCTGGTTCCTTGCCTTAGGACACCTGTCTTTGTAATGTCCTTTCACACCACACCCAAAATATGTCACATTCTGCAGGAAGTCATCATCTGCACCCTGAAGCCTAGCTCTACAATCCTTCTCCATGTGGCCCATTCTTTAAAATCTCTGACACTTTGAAGGACATGGTCCATGATGATGTAAGTTGCATCGATTGCATTTTGGTAGATTTCTAGCATAAACCTTACCTTCAGTTGGAGTTGCAGCATATGCCCTGGCAGTTTCTTGCCTCCTGTATTGTTGCTGGTGATGATTATTGTTTCGGTTGCGATTATTGTTGTTGTTGAGGTTATTGTTGTTGGTGTTTCTTTGGTGGTCTTCCCATCTCCTTTTATTGCTTTCACTAATTCTTGCAGCCCTACCCTGAACTGATTGCTCGACCAGTTCACGGGCCATGTTGATTGCCTCATGCAAGGTCGCAGGCTTTGAAAAAGTGATATTTCCTTTGATTCTTTCAGGAAACCCACGAATATACTTTTCAATCTTCTTATTTTCAGTGGACACCAATTCAGGACACATCAAAACCAGTTTGTGGAAGCGATTGCTGTAAGCCTCAATATCATCTCCTTTCAGAGTCAGAGTCCAAAGTTCTTGTTCCATCTTTTGGATTTTAGTTGCTGGGCAGTATTCAGTAGTCATCATAGCTTTTACGTTGCTCCAATGGATTTGATTAGCATTAGCAAGTCCTCAAGTTTGAACATTTCCGTTCCACCATGTTAGAGCACGACCCTCGAATGTGCACACAGTAAACTTCACTTTTTCGTCTTCATTACATTTACAAATCTCAAACATTTGCTCCATCTTTTCAAACCAACGTTTCAGTCCGACTACGCCTTCAGTCCCGTTGAAAGAGTGAGGCTTACCGTTCATAAATGTCTTATAAGAACATCCTTGCATCTCTGGTGCAACAGTTCCTCCAGTATTTGCTGATCCAGATCCACCAGCATTGTTTGAGTCAGCTCTAGTCTTTTCATATTCTTCAATAGCTTTAGCCACACGTTTTCCACTAACCTCTTAACAGATTCCTTCTTAAATCTCCTAGGCGGCATGATTCTGGCAACACACGTACACAATTCGTTAAGAATTTGTAAGGGTATGCAGAGTCATGACACATGATAATAATGGAGAAAAGGAAATAGAAGGGTGATATAAATAATCATAATTTAATCAGAATGGTCAATATTTATATAATTGACCGATAGAAATAGATAATGATATGTCAAAAGATAGACGTAAGAGATCGAATTTAAACCAAGTATTATATATAAAATTATATAATACAATAATGATAATCAGAAAAGTAAGTAAGGATCGGGGAATACGCGCGCGTGGATATTGGATAAGCGATGAAGGATTCTGCATTTTGAAAATGAAAGAAAAGAAAATCTTTAAAATTTTGGTTATAGACTAGGTTTTGAAAATGACCCAGTTCCTTGTAACCTTGGCTCTGATACCAATCTGTAACACCCCCAAAATCAGGTAGCAGCGAAATGGTAACAATGGGGTGCTACGTCAAAGTACAATAATCAAGATATAGGAAACGACCTTAAATGGACATTTATAATAAGTTTCATTCGATCCCATTACAAAATATCAGAGTTTTCACATTAGGTCCCACATATTTTAAAAGAGTCATAAACATTCAACATACGTTCTTTTAAACAAAAGCTTCATAATTCTAAAAGATGACATAAGTTTTTATTAAAGATAAAAGTTGCATCGAATTTAAGTAAACACATAATACATCTTCACGTCATCCCCGCAGTTCCCCTCCAAACTTCATACCTTAGGACCTGAAATTTATATGCTAAAAGTCAACACAAAGGTTGAGTGAAATCATAGGTTTATCGATAGAAAGGTGGACCACAAGATTTAAGTAATAGTATACTACGAAACATATTAAGTAGTCCAAAACATGTATTATTGCTCTAAGCTTATGACCCTGAAACCTTAACTAGATTTGTGCCCCAAGGGAAATATAGGATGCTTGCCAACAACCTAACTGTCCTCACAATGTTAAATGCACCATGATCAACTTGTGACCCAAAAGGAAGGTGGGAATTGTTAGTCCCGATAGATCTATCTATAACACTCGCGCTTACTACAATAACAATTAACGGTTCATGATTGGTAGGGACTTAAATGGCAATGTGGTAACTTAGCAATAATATTCAGGCAATAAATCTGGATAGTATACAATTTAAAACACTTGTGTCCAATAGTAAAACAAGCATGTAATTTCACCCCGTAGAGTTTATAAAACAATCAAGTAGTAAAATAGGGCTATGAACTCACCTCGAGTGAATTGAATATCAAGTATCACAGAAAATGTGTCACGATAATGACCAAAAGCAACCTAATTAAATATAGGTCGTATAAGTACTAAGCACTTTGATTAACTAATACCATATATAATTCTATATAGCTACATCACCATCTAATCGCATTAGTGAAATCATATTTATAAGTTAAAAACGTTTATAAATAACACTTTAGTAAAATGGCGTAACTTTATCGTTTCAAGTCCGTTTCTTACGTTTCTTATGTCCACGCTTTCGTATTAAGATGTGTTATCAAAATATTACATTTTCATATTTTGAGTCCTCTGGTGAACAGTACTTTTACTGTTCATGGACTTTTATAAAATTAGTCGACGTAAACTCGTAAACGTCGTATTTTATTCATTTTTAGTGATTCTTTCGAGCACGTCTTCACAATTAAAAGTTCTATCTAATTAATGATGTTTTCAAAATAAATATATCTGACGTGAACAGTAACTTTTATATAATTATTTTTATAAAACTATTTATTATTGTAAACTTGCAAAATTCATAACTCCTTCGTTATTGATCCAAAATTTATGATTCTTAATGTTTTGAAATCCTAAAAATATGTAATTTTTATGAAAAATAATTAATCTTTTATATCAGAAGTGGTTCTTAATAAGTTTTTATAAAATTTCTTTTATAAACGCGTTTATTATCGCGTAACTTGTAAATTACGTATCTTCTTCGTTATAATTCGGTTTTTTGAGTTTCTTACCTTTTTGGAATCCTCGTGACATGTAGTATTTTATAAAAATATAAAATGAAGGCTTTATTTTTCGAATTCAAACAGCCCCTTTGAATATTATTGGAAAAATGTGTTTAAATGTTGTTTTTATAACTTTTTAGTTTAGCCACTTTGTTACAAGTCCTTACAACCACTTATACTATGTGTATTACATAATTAGGGTCCCTAGTCCATGATTTGTCCTAATATTGTCCAAGAATCACAAGATCCATGAGTCTACACTCCTATTTGTTCATGAACTTTTATAAATACACTTTTTAGGTAACTAGTTTATATAAGCTTTTATACATAAACCACACTTATACAATACTTATATTTCCATTATAACATGATAATAACATCCATATAACATATGTAAAAGTGTACAAAATCATAACCAAGTGTAAAAATCAATTTTACAAGTTAATAAGTTTCTTAGATGGTGATTAACTATACAAACATTATATGTGCATAAAATCATGAATGTAAAGAGATTAAGGTTTTTAGATAACCTTAAAATGATGTATGATGATGAACAACAAAATCTAAACCCTTGTTTAGCAAACAAACCCTAGCTTTCAACACCTTGAAAACCTTAATTTCAACAAAACCCTAATCTTGAACCTTCTTGCTTTAACACTTGTAAACACTAAACCAAGCCTTCAAACCTTCTTGGTATATCTTAGATATGTTGTAGGATTACTTGTATGTGTGGTAAATAAAATTTGTATGGATTATTTAGGGGGATTTGTTTGAGCCGTGGGTGAGGAAGGAGAACAAGAGAGATATGAGTTTGATTTTTACTTAAGGAAAGTGTTGTGTGCTCTATCTCTTACATGTATAAGCCTTATGTACATCTTTGGCTAGTCCAAGACCAAGAAAAACAATGGGAGGGAATTAAGGAAGTATAGTGGTCAATGTTACTAGTCTTGGACACAAGCCTTAATGAGGCTTTGCTTGTACAAGTATTAGTTGATAATTTGTGATCTCTTGGTCCCCTAAGGACTACAATATACACGAAAATTTGGGGGAGGGATGAGCTAGGAAAGTCTTTGGTCTTTTATATGCAATATCTAGTATTTACTTGCACTTTTAATATGTAAAGGTAAATTATAATGTGTATTCTTGTAACATTTAGTGTTTAGTTGGTTTATTTTATGTACCATTTGACCAACAATCTTAACATAGGTGAAGTTTTATAAAAACTTTGAGTATTGGATATAAACATGGGTATTTGTTGAAGCGTAGAAAAGTTTTGGTGGTTCCGGATATGCCTAAACGTATTAAATTGTGAAACATAAACGCTTTACGTAACCAATAAAAATAAAACATAATAAGTTAATTATTACTTTAGTAAAAATAATATAATGCTTGCTTGACGTAAACTTTAATTTGTTTGGTGCCCGTTTACGTTGATTGTTGATTTTTAGCTTACGCGATTTAACGTAACGATTAAAATTAAAAGCAAACGCGTACAAGAAAAAAATATATATAGTGAATTAAATGACGTCGTACATTGATCTAAAATACGGATTGTTACACCTCCAGCCTTGCAAGGGGTAAGGATCGAACTCTTAACCTTTGTCTTCAGAGGTAAGAGTGTTAACCACTTGATCCAAGTCTTGCTCTTTGATGTAATAATAATAATTTGCATAACTTTAAATGTCATTTAATTATTTAGTTTTTTCTATGTTTATTAACTTCATTTAGCGCAGAGCATAACATATCGCGGACCGGACCGGATCGAACATATTTTAGTCCGATCCTTGGTCCGTTTTTTCTCTCATAATCAGTCTTTGATTTGGTCTTGAGCAAAATCGGCCATTATGCTTTGTTAGACCGGACCGAAGACCGAACCGAACCGGACTGGACCGGATCGACCCGGACATGGACCGAACATATCGGTCCGGTCCTCGGTCCCGTGTTTTAGACCAAATCGGTTTCCTGTCTAGTCTTGGTTAGTCCGGTCTGGTTTTCGAATCGTGATCAGCAATCGTTGTTGTTTTGTTGTATGTACAATGTATGTTTTTAAGACAATTTATAGATTAATTCATTATATGTTCGATTAGTTATGTAACTTTTATGCTCAATTCCTAAAGACTTAAAATCCCTGAATCCATGTGGGAATCCCGTTCCTATTGGGGATGGGGATGAGGATGTAAAACGATTTTTCGATGTGGATGAAGGAGGGGATGAGGATAGGGAGTGAGAAACGGGGATGGGAATGGTAAATACGATCCTGATATTCTTCGCCCCATTACCATCCGTATTTGTTGGTGTTGATTGTCTAAATACTAAATGATATCATGCTTCAATTTAAAAGGGACGATATTGGTTATCATATACCCAAAATTTTGAGGTGAAAAAAATTTGTTGTCATATGTGTTTAGGCTGGTAGGAGTGGTCACTACCCTTCACCTTAAGTGTCATTAATTTAACATTCCAA